>JAPJBO010001406.1:0-46118 GCA_030068145.1 Diplonema papillatum | reverse complement strand
AAGCTAAGTTCGGGCGAAACAAAGTCCGGGCGAAGCTAAGTTCTGGGGGAAGCAAAGTTCTGGTGAAGCTAAGTTCGGGCGAAACAAAGTTCGGGCGAAGCTAAGTTCGGGTGAAGCTAAGTTCGGGTGAAGCAAATTTGGTGAAGCAAAGTTCTGGTGAACATTGCATGTTCAAAGGACCTGCAAAAATTCTCAAAAACTTCAAACCGAAAAAAACACTTCGCGCGGATCGAAACCGCGGACCTGTGGGTCCGGAGACCGTCGCACTGTTGAAGTGGACCATACAGGCATGAAATCCAAAAAACGGAAAAAGCCAGCTCCGAACTATTATCTAGTTCAAAAACAATACACTTTTTAGTGTAGAGAAAAGTGGGGTTGGCTCGAATAGAGGCTATTCACATTGCATGTTCATAGGACCTCCAGTCTCGAAACATGTACTATCTTGGGTAACTCTAAGAGGTATGTACTATAATGGGTAACTCTGAGAAAGTGTGTACTATAATGGGAAATGACCCGTTCATAGGACCTCCAGTCTCGAAAAATTCTCAAAACTTCAAACCGAAAAAAACACTTCGCGCGGGGATCGAACCGCGGACCTGTGGGTCCGGAGACCGTCGCACTGTTGAAGTGGACCATACAGGCATGAAATCCGTTTGGACCGGAAACTCGACGTTTAATTTCCGGGAGAAAGGTGTATTCGTGCTTCTGCTTCGTGGAGACGGCGGTCGCAGAAGTCTTGATGAAGGCATCGGGAACAAGCGGGCTGTTCGTAAAACAGCTTCTCAACGAGTCAACATTCGGACAGCGCAGGAAGCTTGACGTGGTGTGGTTGAAGGATGGTGCCCACGAGAGCCTCGGAAAGTCGCTGGACGTTGTCAGAAGGAGCAATGTACAGCATTGGGGCCTCGTGGTATCGTTGAAAGGTTTCGGCGTGCGGGTTGAGCCCACCCAGAAGGAAGCGGCAATCCACGCGATGAATGCGGTAGCTCATGTGCCGGTGTTTTTCTACAACGTCGAAGGAATTCCGGAAGACGCGACGCGAGAGAACGTGAGAAAGGCGCTTGCGCAGTCCACTTGGAATGCGCAGCCCACCCGATCATGGAAGGACGACAGCAGGAAGCTGTGGATAGTCCGCGCTTCTACCCCGCCGCCAACGGACGAGATCGAAATAGAGGGGGTCGTAATGACGTTCACCGAGACCGCACGTCCCCCACGGTACATAGACGTGGTGAGCAAACACCGAGCTTCCCCAAAAAGTAACAACGACCAGAAGTCAAAAGACGCGAACACCGGCGCTGAGAGCTTGAAGGCGGTACGTGCTGAAATGAACGAGATGAAGTTGCTGGTTCATCGGCAGGCTGCGGACTCGAGGTACGTGACGAGAAGTGACCTCGACCAGGTCCTCAAGCTGCAGCAGGAAGCCCTCGAAAAGGGAACCGCCAAAAAGGTCCAGGAGCTTCGTGTAGAACTCAAGGCGGAGATTTCAACGTCAGTACGCGCACTCATCGACACGCTCAAGGAGACGCAGGAAGAAAATCGGAGCATGTTCAAAAAGCTCCTCGACCGCGGCAACGCCAGTATCGACACTGACCTCGACGATGACTCCAGCGACGAGGGTGACGAAAACCGGAATTCATCGCCAAGGTCTAAGGCCTCAGCGAAGTCGGCCCCGAAGGCGAAGAACGCACCGAAGAGAAGCCGCGAAGCAACGCCCCCGGAGGCCGAATCGAAATCTTCGGTGGCGAAGAAGCAGACGAAGAAGAAGTGACGTTCATTGTCCCTAAAATCTGATTGCACCAACATGAATGGCGCCTTCCCCGTTCAAGACATCCGTACTGCCGACTCAACCGTTCCCACCGTCTCATCGACCAATGCTCCAGCGAAGATGGCCTCTTCCTCTGGTCCTGTACCACATTCAAGCCCACGTCCGAAACCAGATCTCAGCGGCCAACCTCCACAACCAACCCCAAGCAGTTCTGCACCCTCCTCGCTGTGTGCCTTAACCAGACTCGCTGCACGCCCTCGACGCTCTTCACCCCACGGACGCCTCCTGACCACCTGCGGGGACATCCATCCTAACCCGGGCCCTCATCGTGACGGAACGCTGCGTGTCCTCTCGTTCAACTGCCACAGCTGGAAGGTTCGAATGCGTTACATCTTGTTCATTCTCGCGAAATACAACGTGGATGTCGCATTGCTTCAAGAAGTGTTCGTGCGGCCCTCCGACCCGATTATTGTGCCTGGGTACCGTACCGAATGGCGAGAGAGATCAGTACCGAGAAACTCACACACGCCTTCCGCCATAGCCTCTGGTGGTCTGCTGACGTTGATCCGCGACGGCATCGTCTACTCACGAAAGACGGACGTTGCACTTTCAAGCCCAACCGACCCAACCGAGAGGCTCGATATCGAAGTCACCCTATCGAACAACACCCCTCTACTTCTAATCAACATCTACCGACCGCCTATAGTGCATCGCAACGCGGGGGAGACTCGGACTGACCAGTTCAACGCAGCACTACTTCCGACCGCCAATGCTATTATAGCGGGGGACTTCAACTTTCATCACCCGATGTGGGAGAACGGTGCTGACGAACGAGACGTGAAGAGCCGCAAATTCGCAGAATGGATCTTGTGCTCTGACCTCGTCTGTCTCAACGATCCCGATGTTCATACTCGGCCCTGTTCAAAAACGTCACCTGATATCTTCCTTGTTCCTGCTCAACTTGAATCAGGGTGGAGGACTCTTGACACTGGCGGGTCAGATCACGCACCAATGCTGGCCTCCCTCACTTATGCTCATTCCACGGCTGGTGGGAAAGCAAGGTCGTTCGACTGGGCGAAGGCGAAATGGGAAGACTTCACTAGCCAGCTCGACCACCTGCAGCTTCACTTATCCAACGTCCACGACACGAACAAGCTGGCACGCGCCTTCGCCCACGCCATGAGGTCCGCTAGAAACAAATGCGTCCCACTGGAAAGCAAGAGGCGAGGTAAGCCCTGGTTCAACCCAGAGATAGAGGATGCTATTGCCTTGCGAGACCGCCTCAGGATCCGCTTAGCTGAGCTGAAGAACGTGAACTTGTGCACGAGTGAGACAGAGGCCTCCATTGCTGCGACTCAGAGTAGGATTAACATGCTGATTTCTGATTCCAAAAGGGCTACGCTGGAGCGTTCGACCAAGCATCTGTCGCGGCTTTCAAATACCAAGCAGGCGTTCACCGCTATAAAACGCCTGGACGGTCGTACGACCGACCTACACATACCGCCCTTATACGTCAACGGTACATTGGAATTCGACGATGCCCGCAAAGCGAACGCGATGGGGAATCATCTAGCTAGCGTGTGTTCTGGTGCGCCAACCCCTCGTCTCGTTGACTCCTCATCTCACCGCACCCACGACAAACCATTCACCATGCATGAGCTAGATAGATGCATCTCTGCTCTTGATCCAACTACCAGCTGCGGGCCTGATGGTATCAATAATGTCATGTTGCAAAACCTAAGCCAGCCTACGCGTTCCACCCTCCTGCGCCTCTTCAACCTCTCATACGAAAATGGGGTGGTACCTGCGGTCTGGCGCGATGCGCACATGATGATGCTCCTGAAGCCGGGGAAAAGTGCAGATCAACTTGACGCCTACCGCCCGATTGCACTGACCAGTTGTATCGCGAAACTACTGGAACGCCTCGTCAACAACCGTCTGTCGAACCTGTTGGAAGGAAGACTACACCCGGCACAAGCGGGCTTCCAGAAGGGTAGATCAGCAGAGGAACAGATCTCAGCCGTGCAGCTCTCTCTGCAGGCGGCCAAAGACAACGGCAAGCGCTCTGTTCTCCTGCTCTTTGACATCACCAAGGCCTTTGATAGGGTCGTCAAAAGCATTCTCACGGGAGAACTTCGGAAAAAAGGTGTCTGCGGTCGCATGTTACGTTGGATCTGCGAGTTTCTTCGCAAGCGGCGCGCAGCGGTCAAGGTCAACGACAGGCTGGGGAAGTATTACGACTTCGAGAAAGGGGTTCCACAGGGGACTGTCCTCGCCCCAGCACTGTTCTTGTGCTACATTGACTCCCTCGCTCTCGAACTCGAAATGCTGTTCCCGGGCATCACGCTTTCATTATTTGCCGATGATCTGGCAGTCGTTCTGAGTCATCTAAACCTATCGGAGCTAAAAGTGAAAACACAAGCGGTTGTTGACGCTATCGACAAGTGGGCCAAACGATTTGTCCTGAACATTTCCTTCGAGAAGACGAAGCTGATGTACATCCCATCGCACGCGGAAACGAACATCGAGAACGTCACCGTCTTCTTCCCGTCCTCCTCCCGCGACACAATAGTCGACAAGGACAAGCTAAAGAGTCTCAATCTCGTTCCAACCGACTTATTTGATGGCACCAACCTGTTGTTCGACCTCACCGACAAGGCGACTCGTACACGCGACCAGCAGCTGTTAACCCTGGACGGCCGTAAAATAGTCGAGTGCAATGGCTTAGGCATCTCCAACTACTCCCACCTGATGTCATGTATTCGATCCTTTGACAAAGTGCTCTTCACCACCTGCGCCTGCATTCCGAACGTGACTTCCGCGCGCTTCCTCGGCGTCACCTTCGACAGCTTCCTTAGCTTCGAGGTACATGCGACGAAGATACGTCAGCGCTTCAACGCAAGGCTCTCGGTACTGCGCCTGCTGTCGTCGGCCATGAGAAGCTCTCAATTGCATATACTGCGACCGGTTTATCTTTCATACGTCCTTCCCGTCCTCAACTATGGTGCTGCCGTATACAGTGCTTCGCTCAGTCCGGATACGATACAGGCCCTCGCTCGTGATCAGAATAGAGCACTTCGTCTCATCTCAGGGCTTCCGCAATCCACGCCTCTACAAGCTCTACATCTCGAAACCGGCACTCTTCCGCTCGAACTCTGCTTCTCGAAGCTCAGAGCAATCCTCTACGAAAGGCTCATCCGGCAACCTGGCACCAGCGCCCACAACATCTGCAAGTCGATCATCACCACATCCCCATCGTACAAGACCGCCGCCATCGAGCTCATAGCCGACGCAGGACTACTCGACGTCGCACGACAGGATTTGCGCTGCCGCCCAGTCGATCATGACTATGTTGACTCTCCTTTTGCCTCTTTTCATACAGCCATACACGGCGTAGCAAAAAAAAAGTCGAAGTCAGAGAACAAGCGTCTAACCCTGATCAGGCTGGCAGAACTGGGCCGGGCAGATTTTGAAGCCTATACAGACGGCTCCAAATCAACCGGCAAAGACCGGACCGGTTGCTCCTGTTACATCAGAGTTTCGAACCCTGACCTGCTGTGCGTCGAAAAGTTGAAAACGCTCCCAAGGATAGTTCTCGGAAGCATCCGCCTCCTTGTATGGAGGAGATCACCCACCGAGATAGCGATAGGAGCGGATGGTGGTGCTTATGCCACTACTTGCAGAGCTGAGATGATCGCCCTTCTCATTGCTTCCCATGCGCTGCTCCACTTGACGGCCAACGCACAACAACCGAGAATTGTAGTTCTCTCTGACTCACAATCAGTCCTCACGGAGCTCAGTAAGGGCACACACGCACTCTCTGATCTTGTTGCATGTAGTATTCGCAAACAATTCAATCAAATAGCATTTGCAACAAAGGCCAAAATAGACGTCCAATACGTCCCAGGACACTGTGGAGTAGAGGGCAACGAGTACGCCGACACGGTCGCTAAGCACATGACCAAGATCGTGACTCCAGCTTCACACCCAATTCCTAGAACCCCCCTAGATTTCCAATCCTCCCGAGCTCGTATCAACGAGTTCGTCAAACAACGCTACATCTCCAATCGAGAGCAGAATTACTACTTTGTAGCGACAGCGGCATCTCTGCCAGCCAAACTACCCACAACACTCTCGCGTATGGCAGAAGTAGCTGTTCTCCAGCTACGTACGGGCCACTCCCCGCTCAGTAAGCCTTTTCTCTGTACAGACGCCAACAAAAAAGAACACTTGCTGAAGTCCGAATGCTGGCACTGTGGTGCACCCGTCAAAAATAACGTACTGTACCACATCCTCATGTCTTGCCCAGTAATCGCCCCGTCCCGATCGGCACACCTTTGCAACCCAGCCCCCAAGAGATTGAGTGATGTTTTCCTCCCCGGTAACTGTGCGAACCTCGTTAGATTTCTCCAACAGACCGGAGATCTGAAAGAGTTCCCGGCAGAAGAGTAGATAAACGAACACACCTGCCCTAGATACGGCCAGAACGAGCCACACCTGTGACTACCTACCCTAACAATTACCCCACGACGAGAATAGAATGTGTAGCACCGCCCCCCTGTAAAGACCTTGCTGAACAAGCAACAAGATTACAAAAGACATAAGATGAAGGCCGCCTAACGTCAGTACACAAAAGAGAGTAAATGACACACCCGCAATTGTGAAGCCCCAACCATAGACTAGATGTACAGAGGACATCCCACCCCCCACCCGTTGCTACCTCCCACAGTACACCAGTACTGCTAGAAGGAATTACCCTTCAGTCAGGCCAGCCTCCAATTTATCGTTCACTCGTCTAGATTGGTTTCCCACCTGGTCGCCAGCTTTCCAGCTGAGACTCCGTTCGTTCGTTGCTTCAGTAGCCAAGTTGGTCCGGAATTGAAAAAAAAAAAAAAAAAAAAATTTTTTTTTTTTTTTTTTTTGGAGCGCGGGACACTGTACTTGCCATGTTGGTACAGCGGGGCTGCCGGTATCCGGTTGCTTCCGGAGCGGTAGTCCAAAGAAATGCTTCTTCAGCACACAGTGAACGCCACCTCACTGCGACCTGGGCTGGCCTGCATCTGAGTGCAGGTCCGACCAGGTAAAAAAACCCGCGATGCAGTGACTCTTCCCCCTGCATCAGGGTGGATTCGCTTCGTCCGGTCGCGCCCCACCAGATGCAATTACGATCCTCGCCACCCCTTGGGCTATAGAAAAGCTCAAGCGGTGGAAGAGGTCCTGGCAGGCGGCCGAAGCGGTCCGGTCTTCACGGAGGGCGTTCGCGCGGGCGATGTGCCGCAGCTCCGTGATTGCTCCTGGGCACCAGGCCCCGAACGTGTCTACAACTAGCGGCACCGCTCGCCACTCCCGCGGGTCCGGCTCATTTGCGATGATCCTGTTGTAGACACGCTCCTTGACGGCAACAGCATACGCGGCTGCTGCGCCCCCTGGCTCCGCTGCGGCCCTGGTCGCGTAGTGGGGCTGCGAGAGCTGTAGGGGGTATGTGACTGCGACGTCAAGTAGGACGGTGGTGCCGTCCCGGACGTAGCTGATGTCCGGGCGCTTGCGCCGCGTGTTCGCGAACACGGCTCGCTCGATCGAGGGGCCCAGCAGCCCTCGACGTGCGAAGTCGGCGACAATGTCCCGAAGCGCGTTGTGCAGGCGCGTCCGGCGGCCGCTGCCGAAACACGTTTGGGCGTGCGAGCCGATGACGTCGGTCGCCCCGTGCCCGCAGAGGCGGCACTCCCCTGGCGCGGCCGCAATTGGCAGCCCCAGCCGAAGGCGTACTGCCACCGCCAGTTCGGCCGAGGACAACCACATCCCGGTATCCGCTTCCGGGTTGCCGTACAGCCACGCCGAGGCGTGCTTGCCGGAGCTGCTTTGGATCCTCGCCCGGATCCGGTCTTGCGCCTGGGACAGGGCCGCTCCCTGCAGTTGGCTCGAGCGGGCGAGCTCCTCCGTTAGCAGGTCGAGGAGGTTCTTCCGCTTCTCGGTGGCCAAGGCGGACGACCACACCTTCTGTCCTCGCCCCTCGTACTGGGTCCGCGCCTGCATGACGTCCTGGATCTTCTCCAGGACGGACTCATACGTTGCAAGGCGCGGGTCCGCGAGGGACGCTTGGACGGTGTCGTCCTGCTGCCACGTGAGGCGTGGCCCCAGGGCCTCGGACACGAGGGCGGGGAGATGCGTCCCCCCATCTAGTGCCGCCGCGATGTGCGCAATCCCTGTCACGTCTGCGCAGCTGTGGAGGCCGAGGCCACCCATCCTGACCGGGAGGGACGCTTGTGTCCACGCCGCCTCGTCGGTCTGTATCCCGGTGATAGTCGCGAGACAGGACTGGGTGGCCCGGTCGACTCCCGCGAAGTCGAAGACGGACCCCGTCGCGCGCATGAGATGTACTACGCCGACGAAGCCCGCACAGAACTTCGTTAGCGTGAGCGCCACGTGCGCGTCGGGCAGGGACGCTATCATCCTCAGCTTCCTCTCCGCACCCTGTGCCGCCCGCTCGACGAACGCGTGGATCTTCTCTGGCGAGCCACACGGGACTCCCAGATGCTCGATCTCGTCGAGCGAGCACGTCTCGATGCCTTGCAGGCCGTCGGGTATCTCCGCCCCCGCCGCGATCGCCAGTCTGCACTTGCCCCGGTTCAGGCGCAGTCCGACGGCCGCTGCCCGCCGCTCGTATCCCTGCAGCCAGCGCGCGATCGCGTCGAGGTCTCCGCCTGACACTCCATCGTCAAGGTAGAATGTCAGGAGATCGAGGTCGGCTTGGCTCAACGCTGAATGGCCGAGCGCTGCCTCCGGCCCCCCGACTTCCGGCTGCCCTTGTCCCTCCGGGCCCTGCGGCTCGGGCTCGGCTCCTGGGGCCCCCAACTCGACCGCCGGCGGGATTTCCGGGGCCGGCAGGACCTGGGCTGGTCCGGGGTCGACGTGCGCTATCCCCTGCGGCTCTGCCGCCCCCGGGGGGGGGCCGGCCTGGGCCGGGACTGCCGGTGGCCCTTGAACTGGTGCCAGCTCGCGCGCTGGCTGTCCCTGGGGCGCCGCTTCGTCCGCCGCGACCGGCGCGCCTGCTGGGCCTGCAGGTCCGACTGGTGGCGGCGGCACGACGCCCTCCCCTGGCCCGGGTGGGTCCGCCGGGCCGGCCGGCGGCGCCGCTGCTTCGGCCGGTGGCGGCGGCGGCGAGACGACGTCGTGCATCGCCAGGCTGAAGAGCAGGGGCCCCAACGGGTCCCCCTGCTGCACCCCGCACTCAGATGTGAGCGTCTTGTCCCCCACCTGCAGGATGGAGTGCTTGCCGTACGCCGCCTGGGTGTAGGCCAGGACCTGGGGGGCATGCCGGCTGGCGCTGCGGATGATCGCCTCCCTCTGCAGGGAGTTAAATGCGTTCTCCAGGTCCACCTGGAGGACGCCCTTACTTGCCCCGCCCTCCCTGCGGTACAAGGCCGCCACCCTCCGGACGGCCAGGACCCCGGCGTCCGCGCCGGCCTTCACGCCTACTCCGACCTGCCCGCTTCGCAGGAGGACGTTCTGGCCGAGTTCCTTGACCGCCCGGTCGGACGCGAGGACCTTGCCGGCTACCCTCCTCAGAATCTCGCCGCAGGCGATGGGCCTGATCCCGCCCGTCCTTTTGACCAGTGGGACCAGCTTGGCCCCGTAGAGGTATGGCCTGGCGGCCGTCGGTACCCTCCCGGACGAGACCGCCCAAACGGCATCCGCCACGGCCTCCTTGAAGGAGCCGGAGCTGTCCCACAGGTCTAGCAGGTGCTGAGCTGACAGCCCGGAGGGGCCGGCCGCCGTGCCCTTCGGCATCTTCTTGAGCAGCCTCCGCACGGCGCTCGGCGCGGGCCGCGCCACGTTGGGGATCTGCATCGCTGGGTCGCCCTGCCACTCCTCGGCGGCCGGGTGTAGGTCTCTGAGCTGTGCCAGGGTGGCTTCGTCCGACGGGGCCGTCTGTGCTGCCGACAGCGCAGACACGGCTCGCGAGTAGCACCTGTCGCGCGCCCTCTTGATGACCTGGCGCACGGTGGGACCGTCCAGGTCGTCAACTGACCTGACCGCCGTCTGGAGCTCGACCCTGTAGTCCAGGTCGTCCTCGACTGGGTAGGCGCGCCGGCGCGCGCGGCCTTGTGCCTTCCCAGCCGTGATGGCCTGGGCCTCAGACCAGAGGGTCTCGAACAGGCCGTCCCTCCAGAGTCGAACCCGCCGGCGGAGGGCTTCCGTCACTGCCCTTCGGCCCCCCCGCGTGGTGGCGGCCAGGACGAGCGGGGCGAAGGCGTATACCCGCAGCCACCCCGCGTCGTCTGATGCCGCTCGCAGCACGGTCTCGAACAGGGCCGCTACCTGCGGCTTCGCCGTCGTGGGCACCCTGTTCAGCGTGGGCACATTGGCTGCGGCCACCTGGGCAAAGGTGAACGGGAGCGCCGCCCCTTGGAACACCCTGCCTTGGGCCGCGCCCACCTCTGGGGCTTGGGGGGGCGGAGGCCTGGGTGCCGGATCCTGTCCTGCTGCCACGCGGGCTCGGTAGGCCCGGGATCGCGGACACCAGTTGCAGTGCCTGCCCCTTCGTTCGCCTGCCCCTGCTGCGTTCCGGCAAATGCAGGCGGCCGCCGCGCCTTGTGACCCGACTGGCTGCGCCGGGATCGGTGGCTGCGGCTGCGGCTGCGGCTGCGGCGGTCCGGCGGGGCCCGCCCCGGCCGGGGCCGCGGGAGCGTCTCCCGGAGGTCCGGGGTTGGGCTCAATGTCCCCGTCGACACAGAGGTCGTCCCCTCCTCGCCCGGAGGAGACGAACTCTGCCGCGGGGACGTCCGTGGCGCTGGCCGCTGCTTGGGCCGGGCGGCCTTGAGAGCGTGGGCCCGGGTGGCGGGGGACGTCCCCGTCGTCGCACGGGTCGTCCCCACCCCTGCCCAACGACACGTGCCCCGCCGGTCCCGCCAGGTGCGCTGCCCTGATGCTGTCCGGGAACAGGACAGGCGTCAGCGGCTGGCTGGGCTGCGAAGCCTGGGCCGAGGGGGTTCGCCCCATGGCTGTGCCCCTCCCCCGGCCGGGGGCGGCGGGTGCATGCAGGGCGTGTGGTGGCGCCACCCTGTCCCTGACCCGCGCGGCGAGAGCCCGCACTGACGCGGCGAACCCTGCCCCCCGCCCTTCGCCGACGACTGGCCTCTGCCTCACGGGCGCCGGCGTCCCGTCTGGCGAACGCGACGCGGGGCGCTTGGTGCCCTTGGTCGGTCTCTCCGGCTCGGACCCGCAGACCTCATCCAGGAGGCGCTGGTTCGCCCCGTCGACGGAGGGGTGCGGAACCGGCGAGTGTGGCTCCTGTGCGGGGGCGTCGGGCTCCCCGCCGGCGAGCTCGGGGGAGGCCGGCTGGGGGATCGGCGCGGGCTGGCCCGGACTGGCTGCTGAGGGCCCGGGCCGTAGAACGTTTGCCCCCACCTCCCCGGCATCCTCCGACGGAAAGCTGGCCTCCGTCGGCACGTACCCCCAGGTGAGCCCGGATGGGGGGGTCTCCCAGGGGTCCTCGGAGGCGCCCGGTTGTCTGCGGCGTACGGCGGCCGGCGTGCCGACCGGCGAGCGCGATGCCGGCCGCTTGGCACTCGGCCCCTGCGCTACCTCCGGCTCCACGGCCGGCGCCCCGACCGCCGGCTGTTCAGGTTGTGGAGCGCCCTCTCCTGAGTCGCCCTCCCGGGGGTCCGGCCGGTCGGTTCCTGCCCCCGCCGCCGGCACCTCGGCCGGTTGGCCCGCTTGCGGCGCGCTCGCCCCCGGCTGCTCGGGTCGTGGGGCCCCTTCCCCCGAGCTTCCATCCCGGGCGTCCGGCTGGTCGGTTCCAGTCCCTGCCGGCGCTCCGGCCGGCTGGCCCGCTAGCGCACCGCTCGCTCCCGTTCCTCCCGTCCCGGGGTCGGGCCCCCCACTGCCTCCCCGGTCGGATCGCGGTCCGCCCGGTCCTCCGCCCCCTTGCCCCGGCTCGTCATCGGACTCCGTGGGGGGGGGTCCCGACGAGTCCGACTCCGAGCTAGAGTCGGACTCTGAGTCCGGGAAGGGCTCCAGGTCGCTCGAGACCATGCCGAGCGCGACCCGCTGCCCCCGGAGCCAGTCCGTGACGGCCTGCCCGGCCGTGCCGCTCGCGGAGGGGAGGTCCGCCTGGCCGGCGGCTGCGAGTTCGACCTCGCCCCTCGCGGCGCCGGGGCCGGCCTGGTCGTCCCCCGCGCGTTCGGCCACCAGACCTTGATCGACGGCCGCGACCCCGTCCTGTACGGCGGCTGGGGGCGCGCCCGGGTCTCCAACGACGCCCTCGGCGACGAGGTCATCTTGGGCGGCGGCTGCGGGGTCGGCCTGGACGACTGCCGCGGGGTCGGCTGGTGCGGCGCCTGGGGGCCTGGCCTGGTCGTCCTCTCCCCCTACGGCGGCGGGGTTAGGGTCCGCCTGGGCGGCTGCCTCTGGGCCAGCCTGGTCGCCCTCGTCGCTTGGGGTGGCGAAGATCTCCCCGCCCACCGACTGCGCCCTGTGGCGTCGCGCTGGGGCCAGCTCCTCCCCTCGGGGTGACGAAGGCGTGGAGCCCGAGAACACCCCGTCCTCTCCGAAGAGGCGGCGCCCCACCGGGTCACGGGGTGCGGGGGTGGCGCGCTCGGCCGCCTCTCGCATCCCGGCGTCACCTTCCTCCTGCTCCTGTGCCGACCGCGGCCCCTCTTGCGGGAAGGGGAGCGGCTCCATCTGCTGGTAGGGCAGCGGCCCTGCCTGCTGGAAGGGCTGCGGCCCTGCCTGCTGGAAGAGCTGCGGCCCCGCCTGCTGGAAGGGCTGTGGCCCCGCCTGCTGGAAGGGCTGCGGCCCCGCCTGTTGGAAGGGCTGTGGCCCCGCCTGCTGGAAGGGCTGCGGCCCCGCCTGCTGGAAGGGCTGCGGCCCCGCCTGCTGGAAGGGCTGCGGCCCCGTCTGTTGGAAGGGCTGCGGCCCCGCCTGCTGGAAAGGCTGCGGCCCTGCCTGCTGGTAGGGCTGCGGCCCTGCCTGCTGGAAGGGTTGCGGTCCCCCTTGCAGGAAGGGCTGCAGCCCCGCCAGTAGGAAGGGCTGCGGCCCTGCCTGTTGGAAGGGCTGCGGCCCCGCCTGCTGGAGGGGCTGCGGCCTCTCCTGGTGGAAGGGCATCGGCCCCCCCCGTTGGCAGGGCTGCGGCCCTGCCTGCTGGACGGGTTGCGGTCCCGCCTGTTGGAGGGGCTGCGGCGCCTCCTGGTGGAAGGGCTGCGGCCCCGCCTGCCGGGCGGGCTGCGGCCCCGCCTGTTGGAGGGGCTGCGGCCCCGCCTGCTCCCTCTCGGCCTGCTCCAGCCGCTCCCTGTCGGCCTGCTCCTGCCGGTACAGGTCCTGCATGTGGCGGTAACCTTCATTGACGACCGCCACGTGGGCCGCGACTAGCCCGTCGCGGCCCCGGATTCCCGTGTCCCTGCAGTGCCAGTCCTGGTGCTGGGCCGCCTCCCCGGCCGTGGCGCTTAAAACCCCACAGCGGGGGCACAGCTCCACCACCGGGATGGCGGACCAGCTCCTGAACTCCTGCAGGAGATCCTCCTCCAAGGCGTCCGCCTCCTCCTGCGCCCTGCGGACCGCTGCTCGTGCGGCCAGTACCGCTGGCCGAAGGCTGCCCGGCGGCAGCTCGTCGTCAGCCATGCGCGCCGTGGCCTGCACACCCTGGCTCGAGCGTGCAGGCCGCGGCGCGACAGTCATGCTCCGTGCCTGTGTCGGTTGATTGGTGGTGCGTGGGGGGTGAAACGAACGATTCGCATAGGGGGGGTTGGGAGGGTGCGAGGAAAAACGTACCTGCCCCGCGCGCTGGTGCCGGTCCGGGCACCGGGCGTTCCTACACCTACCCTGCACGAAGGCAGGGCAGACGGGGAGAAGCCTGTGCTCGAACCTGCACCAGCTCCGTTTGCATCCCGCACGCCGGAAATTAAAATCCCGGCATACGGGTGCCGGGTCCGCGCGGGGTGCGGGGGGGCGGCGGCGGCGGCGGCGGCGGCGGGTGCTTCGGCGGCGGCGGCGGCGGCGGCGGGTACATCGGCGGCGGCGGGTCCTGCGTCGGCAACGGGCGGAGCGGCCAACACGTCGGCGAACGTCCGTCCGGCTCGCCGGAGCGACGCGGCGAACGCAGCGGCGTCCGGCGCCCGCTCGGGCCTCCCTGTCGCGGCCGGGTTCGCGCGACCCGGCCCTGCTCCCGCTCCGAGGGCGGCAGCAGCCGTCCCGGCCCCGCCCGCCGGAGCGGGGGGCCCGCCACCCCCCGGGTCGGGGGCGGCCATGCGTGTGTTGGTGTGTGTGTGCTTTTTCTCAACGATTTCGCGTTTTTTTTTTTTTTTTTTTTTGTTGACACCCGACACGGCGGGAAACGGCTTTACTGGGCCGTGTTACTGTCAAGTAACATGCCACGCAGGTTAGACACTGTGTGCTGCACAAGGCACAGGCTAGTTTGTTGGGGGCTAGGTTGCTTGCTAGGCTAGGGTGGGGTGATTTCCTTGTCTCTTGTTTCATTGTGTAACTTTTTAACGTTTACCCAGGGTTACAGTGGGAATGAATGAATGAATGAAAAACAAGCACCGTCCATCCGCTGCTCAGAAGAGCCGCGTCTGGAACAGGTCAGGCGTTACTAGCCTATTTGCGCCAAGAGACACGCGCACGAGTGACAGGTCCACAGGTTAGGGGTTAGGAGGGAGTGGGGGGGGGGGGCGGTTGATAACATTGTGACGAAAAAGAGTTTCGTTGGCTTGGCTTGTCCTCGAGGACCGTCGTGGGTGCGTTTGGCCCTGACCGGAGTCTGGGCTGTTGACGGCTTTGTCGCTCGGGTTCTGCCTGCGCTACGACTTGCTCCGTGGTTTCGAGCGGCACTGCGGTTTGCTCGTCGTGCTTTTGCTCGTGCTGAACTCGTTGCCGTGTTGGCGTTCAATACGCGACGAACCTTTGCAACGACGCGCTGAGTGCCCTCACCGAGCTGTTCCAGCTGCGAGCTGGGGAAGGGACGAGGGGGGATACGGGTTGTCTTGTGATAAAGTTGTGACGAAAAAGAGGTGTTTCGTTAGCTTGGCATGCCGAGGACCGTCGTGGGTGCGTTTGGCCCTGACCGGAGTCTGGGCTGTGGACGGCTTTGTCACTCGGGTTCTGCCTGCGCTACGACTTGCTCCGTGGTTTCGAGCGGCACTGCGCTTTGCTCGTCGTGCTTTTGCTCGTGCTGAACTCGTTGCCGTGTTGGCGTTCAATTCGCGACGAACCTTTGCAACGACGCGCTGAGTGTCCTCACCGAGCTGTTCCGGCTGCGAGCTGGGGTAGGGACGAGGGGGGGGTTACCGATTGATGTTGTTTGTTGGGACTCGTTGACGGAGGAATCCGGGTGGGGATGGACAACAATAAAGTGCTGGCACCGACTACTCCCCTTTAGGGCCTTCCAGCCGGGTTCCGAGTGGTGCTACTGGAGCGCAGCAGACTGAACTGTACGCTCTCGACAAGAGTCTTGTGAAATAAGACGAGTGCACGTTTGTACCAATTAAGAAAATAAGACGAGTGCACATTTCGCTCAGCGGTTAGCCTGCGTCCTCTTCTGGCGATGCGTACGAAGCGCGCGCTGGACGCGGAGCCTCAGTCGGGCTGCGCGGGGCGGTGCGGCGTCGTCCGGCGTCGACGGCGACGTGCTGCGAACTGCGAGAGCACCGTGGCAGGTGACGGGTTCAGGATGGCCGGCGCGAGAGTACCCAGGCCCCGGCGATCCCCTGCCTCGGACTGCAGCCGCTGCGTGGACGGGTGACGTTGCCTCACATGATGGGCACGAGCCCGTACTCGTGGTTCGGGGGGGCTTCGTCATTGTCAGACTCCACAAGGACTTGGAAGGGTGGGAGGGCGCCAGCTCTCTGGAGGTAGAACAGGGCGTGCTCGGGATGGACGAACAGGTAGTACCAGAGGGAATCGATCGGACCGCCTGGGTCCTTTTTGATCCGCCTCGTGATATCATGTCGCATCGCCGCCCTCAAGGGTGCCGTTATTAGGTCACGGCAGTGTACGAACAAGTGCAGCAGGGGGCTGGTAGAGCGGACCCCGCAGACCGGACACGGGAGGAAATGGGACTGCAACTCGGCCTCGCTGAAGGAGCGCCAGTCCGTGGCGTACAGCGTCATGATCAGGCGGTGGTGCCCGGTCCTCAGCTGGCGCACTTCGCGTTCAGCCCTCGGCGTGAGATGACGGCGTCGGGGGATCGGCCGGCCATGAACAATCCGGGCAAACGGCGAGAGGTTCCCGTGGCCGTCCGCGCGCTCGAATGCTTCCTTGGCACCTGCCTCGCTGCTGTTCAGCCGCAGATACGTCCGATAGCGGCAGACTGCACCAGCGACGGTTAGGGGGAAGGGCTCGGGGTGATCCGAGGAAGAGGCTCCGGCGGCCCGTCGGTACCCGAGAGCTGCAGCTTTGGCCAGCACGTCCGCCGCGTCGTTGCCTTCCAGCCCGCAGTGCCCGTACACGAAGTGCAAGGTGACGTCGTATCCCCTCGCCTCCATTTCCGACAGGATTGTCCAGCACTCTATCGCCAGTGGTTCGACTTGTGAATGGGGGCCGGCGCTGAGAGTTTTTAGAAACGACTGGGAGTCGCTCAGGACGAGGATGTGGAGTGGGCGGGACGTCGGGGCGAGATGTTGTCGGAGAAACACAAGGGCCGAGTAAAGGGCGACCTGTTCCGCGCGGTAGCTGTGGACGTGCTTGCCTACCGGGCTTGATCGGGAAGTCGTGTGCCGATTTCCGGTGGCTGTCTTCAAGTCCGCGACGTCGCGCAGGCTGGGCGTGATCGACGGTTCGAACTCGAAGTACAAACCGGCACCGCCCCACGCTGTTTTGTCCGCATAGCGTTTCAACCAAGGGCGATGTCGCTCGTCCCACCTGTCGGCTATCGAGGGCGGCGGCTGGGGCGGGGGGGCACCGTCGAGCACCGAGCCGTCTATCCACGCTGAGCAGTCCGGCGGCTCGAGCCGGTTCAGCCGGCTTTCGACAATGCGCCTCTTCTCAGCAGCCGAGTCGCCCTTCTTCCCCGGCAGGGTGGCGACGATCGTCACTTTGGGACTCGGCGTCCACGGGGCAAACGGGTTGAATACGAATGCCTCTCGTTTGCACTCAACCGTTCCGGCCTTCTCGCACAGGGCGTCGTAGCTGCGCCTCAGAGTCGTGTTCATGGCGAGGTCGTTCTGCCAGAGCGTGCTCCGGAGTCGCATCCTCTCACGCAGAGCGGCGACACGGAGATTCGCTATCGCTCGGAGCGGCAGAATCCCGGATTCCTGTTGCGCCGAAAAATCCGAGGTGTTCTTTCTGCACCCGAGGAGAATGACCTGGGCGCGCCGGTGCAGCCGCTCGAGCGTCGTGACCAGGGGGGATGTGGACCGAAGGAGGTATGGGCCGTAGACCGACAGGGCGTACGTATACGTCGGCAGGACGTACGTCAGATACAGCGTGCGCAGCGTACACGAGTTACATCCGAACGACTTTCCGGAAAGGTGACGCAGGAAGTTCATCTTCAAAGAAAACTTGTCGACGACGCGTTGCATGTGGGGGACGAACGTGAGCTCCGAGTCTATGACCAGGCCAAGGAGCTTGGTCTTGTCGACCCAGCGTAGGGCGTCGGCTACTCGGATGGTCACCAGGCGGTTTTTGGTGGCGTCCTTGTCGCCGCCATTTTTCTCGTCGACTGAGACGATCAGCTTGCCGTGGTGTTGGTGCCAGGGTGAGTGCTCGTCCGGTTCCAGGAACTTCCAGGTCGACCTCGACTTCAACGCTATCACGTAGTCGTCAGGGACCAGAACATCGACCGCTGTGGCGTTGAATCTCGTCGTGACAGGATAGGGCTCAGGGGCACCCGGATCCCGGAAGAGGACGCCCTCTGTCTTCAGTTTAGACAGGTGCATCTTGGCTTTGAACGTCCACTCCTCGACCACATCCACAACCTCCTGCGTGTACTAAAAAAACGTACCTCTTCGGGGCGAGGCTAGTTCCGCTGGTCAAGAAGTCCGGCGGGATCAGGCCCATTGCGTGTGGAGAGATCCTGCGACGGGTGGCCGGCAAGGTCCTCGCTTCCGACCGGGCGATCAAGGACCTGGGAGCGAACGTCCTTCTGCGGAGTGGGCAAGTCGGAGTCAGCGTTAAGGCGGGGGCCGACGCTGGCGTGCACGCCATCCGCAGGGTTGCGGCCCTGTACCGCGACAGGGACGTGGTCGACAGGGGCATCCTGCAGATCGACTTCGCGAACGCCTTCAACACGCTGCGGCGGGAAGCGATCATCTGCAGTGTCAACCGACACGCCCCCCAGCTGTTGGGGTACGCACTAGCGGCGTACGAGAAACACTCCGCGCTTGTGGTGGGCGACCGGGGTATCTCCTCCCAGTGCGGAGTCCAACAAGGGGACCCCTTGGGACCGCTGCTCTTCAGCCTCGTCATGCACGATGTCGTCGTGCCGCCGAACCCCGGAGAGCAGCCACCCGTCCCGGCGGCCCCGGCTTCGTCGCAGGCGCCCGTCGAGTCCGCCCCCGCGTCGCTCGGCCAGCCGGAGCCTCTCGATGCCGCCGGGGGGCGGCCCACCCCTCCAGAACCGGCTCAGGCCCCAGGTTCGGGGGACCCAGCGGTGCCACCGCCGCCGCCGGTGGGGTCCCCGGCGGCCCCGAGGGCCACGGATGGCGCGCTGAGCCAGGCGGGGCTTGACCTCCTGACGTTCTTCCTGGACGACGGGGCGGCTGGGGGTGAGCTCGACACCCTCGGTCACTGGCTGCAGGGCTTCGAGGACAGAGCGGCCGCGGTCGGGCTCAGTCTGAACCGGGGGAAGTGCAGGCTGTCCGTTGCCCCCGGCGCCACAATCCCCGAGGCCCTGCAAGGCATCGAGACTTTTCCGCTGGACGATATCCAGCACCTCGGCGTCCCCTGCGGTTCCCCCGAGACGATGCGCGCCTTCGTGGAGGAAGCGGCCAAGAGCGCCGAGCGGAAGATGCGGATGATAGCCTCCCTCCCCGACGCACATGTGGCTCTGACTCTGCTGAAGTTCTGCGCCGGCTTCGTCAGCGTCGTCCACCTCATGCGCGCTGTGGGGGCTGTCTTCGACTTCGCGTGCATCGATCAGGCCACGCAGTCTTGCCTGGCGACGATCACGGGCATCGAGACGGACGCTTCCGCCTGGGCTCTGGCTTCCCTTCCCGTCAGGCTCGGTGGCCTGGGCCTGCACTCCTGCGCCGACACAGCGGCGATCGCGCACATCGCGGCTACCTTTGACGGCGAGGCTTGCCTCCCGTCCCTGGTGACCCCCTACGTGCTGCCGCACGCCATGCTTCTGGACGAGGACGACACTTTCCTAGCGTCCCTCGAAGACCCGCGCCTTGCACCCTTCGAATCCGTTTTGGAGAAGATCCAGAACGTTCTGCAGGCACGGGATAACTACGGGGGACGTGGACAGAAAGTGTGGTCCGCGACAGTTCATGACGAGCGACGCAAGGCCCTCCTTATCTCGATGACTGAGGAGCTGGGCAGGTCAGGCCGGCTTCAAGGGTCGGCGCTGGCTCTGAAGCAGGTCCAAGTCCGGGCGCGGATCCAAAGCTGCTCCGCCCAACATGCGTCCGCTTGGCTTTATGGCAACGCGGAGGCGGACCCCAGGCTGTGGCTTTCTCCCGCGGAGCTCGCAGTGGCCATCCGGCTTCGGCTGGGGCTGCCCATCGCCCCCATGCCGAGCATCTGTCGCCTCTGCGGGACAGGCTCGGCAGACGTCGACGGAGTGCATGCGCGAAGTTGCTTCTCCGGCGGGCGCCGGACGAGAATGCACAACGCACTCCGCGATGTCATCGCTGACTTCGCCCGCCGTGGCTTGCTGGCCCCGGCGGTCGAGCGCCCCGTGTTTTCGAACACGGAGCGGAAGCGCCCGGACATCAGCTATGTCCGGGACGGCACCACCGTTGTGCTGGACGTCGCCGTCACCTTCCCCCTGCAGCCTTCGAACCCCCAGTACGCTAAGCGGGCGGCGGAGAAGCCAGGGGGGGCGGCGACAGCCTACGCAACAGCTGTTAAAGAAGGTAAGTACCGCGGCATAATAGACAACGAGCCAAACCCTCGGGAATGGCTCGCTGTCCCGCTAGTCGTGGACACCTTCGGAGCGTGGTGTCCTGGAGCACTCACGGAGTTGCGGCAAATAGCTCGCAAAAGCGCCCTCCGTGAAGACCGGACCGCTTCGGCCGCCTGCCAGGACTTCTTCCACCAATTGAGCTTTCAAGTAGCCCAGGGGGTGGCAAGAATAGTCATTTCATCTGGCGGGGCGCGACCGGACGAAGAGGTCCACCCTGGTGCAGGGGGTAGTGTCACTGCATCGCGGGTTTTTTTACCTGGTCGGACCTGCTTGCTAGCAGGCCAGCCCAGGTCGCAGTGAGACTGGCGTTCACTGTGTGCTGAAGAAGCATTTTTTTGGGCTCCCGCTCCGGAAGCAACCGGATACCGGCAGCCCCGCTGTACTAACATGTCGAGTACAGTGTCCCGCGCTCCAAAAAAAAAAAAACACACTGTCACGTATTAGAGAAGCTTAGACGCGCCGCACTTAGATATCCCCCTCCCTCCACTCTGCCTCAAGTTTTCTCAACAACCAACTGCATAGGCCTCCTGCTGCTTCTCCAAAAAACAAAGGACACACAGTAGAGAATATGTGCAGACACGAAGCGAACCGAACCAGTAGTAAACATGTGCAGTGTAAATGTAGAACCGCCTGACATTCCGTCCACGTTCTTCCTCCTCTGTCTCATACAGCTCTCCAGGGGAATTGCCCCCTTGACCAGGTCAGCTTCTGGAATTGTTCGTTCACTCGTCTAACCCAGTCTCCCAACTGACCGCTGATTTTCCAGTCGGCCCGGTCCCGTTCATTCGCCTCCGTATGGCTGGTTGTCAGTTCTGACACAAAAAAAAAAAAAAAATTCTTTTTTTTTTTCCATCAGGCACCTTCCTTTCCACCGGCCCAACGGACCGCGATTCTAAGAAAAGAACAGCCGCTCTGTGAGCCGGCTTCGAGGTTAGGCCGGCTGTACTGGGCCGCTTGTTTGCCGGTTTGGGTGAAAGCAGAAAGAAAAGAGTGATTGCTTGATTGTACGTTTTTCGCTCGGTGGCTTCCCTGCGCCCACTAGGTTCAGTTGAGCGGAGGTTCCATCATTGCATGTCTTCAAGTTCTTGAACTTCGGCGTACTTATGTAGGTGGTTGCGTGTCTGTGGGTGCTTGTGGGTGGCTCCTTCCGATTGCTCGGGGTGCCTTTCCTCCCACTACGTTCGCGTCGCTGCGGGTGGGCTTTTCTAGGTTGCCGCCAGCACCTGCGCGGCTTCTCCCCATCGGGGCCTGTACGGCCGGGTGACGAATCCGTGGTGCCGCCGCGGCAAAAGAAAACTGTTTGGTTGTTTGGTGACAGTGGTTCTCACCAGCCTCCCCGGCCTTGTTTCCGACACAGTTGTTAGTCGTTTGGTGAGGAGTGGGCATTCCTTCTGCTCGAAGTAACAACCGGTTCACTGTTGTCGCCCTGGCTGGCGGCTGTGTTTGTGGTTGCCGGTCACCGGTCTGGCGTTCCGGGTTCTCGTCCGTCGGTGTGGGGTTGTTACTTCGATAAGCGGCTCACTCCGTGACTCTATCACGGGGCTGTGCGGGGCCTTGGTAGAGGTGGGAGGGGTGTTGGGAAGGAGGGAAAGGAGTAAAAGTCAGCCAGAGTAGAAGCTTCTAGAGCCGCCAGTCGTCCGCTTCGGCCACCATAACCAGATCGCCTTCCGGCATAGCTGTCAGCCACAAGGTTGCCACATTGTGGCCCCATTTAGCCACAAAGTAGCCACAAACCTTGTGGCTACCTTTGTGGCTAATTATGCAAAATTTTGGTATCACGGAAAACCGCGTGGAACTAACTTTTTCGGCCAGAAAATGCATCTGAAACACGTTTTCTGACGATTTTGACAGGGTTTTGGGCCAGAATGCGGGTTAGTTGCTACACCCTGGGCTCGGCATCCTGGTTGCGCACCCTGGGGTACCATTGGTAAACGGTTTACTAAACCGCTACTGCTACTAAAGTAGTAGTAGGCATTATGCACACAGAATCATGCATAATTCAGGTTGGCGAGAGTGACAGACCCATTCTACTTGCAAAGCGCTTACCATTTCTGTCCTGAAACCCTCTGAGAGGGCCTCTCAACCAGCGACCGGCGCTCTCCGAGCCTCTTGAATGACCCCAGAGGAGGAGTGGGAGAGAGCGGCAAGTACCGCCGCAGCCAAACAGATTTGAATGCTGCCAGAAAGCTGCAAAGAAAACGTGGCAGCCGTCTGATAATAGTCAGGAGCTGGCGGATGGTGACTGAGCTTGAGCTCCCTGCCGCGGGCCTGCGGCCCGTGCTGCCCTGCTGGACTGGTATTGTCGCAAGTCAGTCACTTTCAACTTTCCCTTGTGCCTTGGCTGGGCCTGTGCTACAGGAGCCTGCGAGGAATTTCCAAGACGTGTGAGAGATTGCCCCCGCTACTTTTCTCGGATCTTTGGCTCCTCCTTGAACTCTTTCGGACGCTGATTGCAACAAGTGTAACAGTGCCACTCAGTGACAGCTGTTACAGGGAGTCAGTCACACTGTCAGTGTGCTCCTGCTGTACTATCATAGTAACTATGCCTGCTGCCGTGTGAAGTTGCGAGCTCTGTGCACTTTGCAAGCAAGCAAGCAAACTCGCTGGTGACGGGGTACCGAGTAGAAGAGTTGTCGTAATTGTGAAATGCTCCGTTTGCTGGGTCGTTGCTGTCCTGTTTAACCTTGGGTACTTAGAATATCAGTGCATCGTCGTTACTAGTACGGCTGTCACCGGCGTGGTTTGGGTCCTTTAGCAGGAAAAGTTGGAGACTATGCACCCCGCAACTGAAACGGGTTTGCGGACAATCGACCCTTTGAACTAAATTGATTCCTTGCCTGCTCCAAAACTTGGCAACAGAAGCATTGGCAGCTTCGTACTGACTCTGCGGTCTGAAATATCAACATCGCTTTCGACGGGTTCGTCTTCCTCCGGTGCACTCTCTGACTCAAAATGTACCAGAACTATGGCATTAGCATTGGTGCTGCGACCGTGTTGGCAAGATGCAGCAGCTTGTTGTTGTTTTCTGAACTTTTCAAGCCTTGAATTACTCGCAGTGTTGTACGAAGTTACTGATAGAGTTGCCAACGTTGCCGCTGACTCGCGGCTGAGGATACGAGGCCAGGGCGAAGCAGCTTACCCAAATTCGGGCCCAAAAACCTGTCAAAATCATCAGAAATTGTGTTTTAGATGCATTTTCTGGCCGAAAAAACTAGTTTCACGTGGTTTTCCTGGGTATCAAAATTTTGCATAATTAGCCACAAAGGTAGCCACAAGGTTTGTGGCTACTTTGTGGCTCCCAATTAGCCACTAGTGGCTACCTTGTGGCTGACAGCTATGCTTCCGGTTGCTGCGATTCAACTGTCTGCTCGTCCGACATGTCTTCCGCCTGTGACGAGATGTCTGAGGCGGCGTCCAGCACGCTTTGAGTCGACTGGAGCTCGGGCTCGGACGCTGAGGATGCGAGGATGGTGTAGTGCGGGAGTACTCCCGCACGCTGCAGGTATGCAAGCGCGAGTTCGGGGTACTCGAACAAGGTGCACCACAGTTCGTCGGCCGCGTTCGGGAACCCGCCCTTGTTGCGGTGTTCCACCTGGTTGCGCATCGCGAGCCTGAAGGGCGCGGTCGCGTCGTCTGCGCACGCCTTGAACAGGTGGAGCACAGGGCTGGTCGTGAGCGACCCGCAGATCGGGCACGGGCGGAAGGTTCGGGCGCGCTCGGCTGTGCTGAGCGCGCGCATGTCCGGGGTGTACATCGTCCGGATGAGTGGGTGATGCCCGGTGCGCAGCTGGCGAATCTCCCGTTCGGCCCGAGGCGTCAAGTGCCGGCGCCGCTTTATCGTCCGGCCGTTGACCAGCCTAACGAACGGAGTCGTGTTGCCGTCCTTATCCGCCCGGTAGTAGGCTTCCCTGGCCTGTCGTTCCCTGTCTAGGTTCAGGTATGCCTTGTGTCGATACTTGACGTCCGCGGCGCTAATTTGAATGGCAGGTGGAGGTGTGGCATGTGTCGCGGCTGCGCGAGCAGTAGATTCTTGGAGCTCAGCTGCCGCCGCCTTGGCCAAGGAGTCCGCCATGTCGTTGCCCGCGAGCCCACAGTGAGCGTACACGAATTGCAGCGTTATCGCGTACCCCCTCGCTCTGAGCTCGCATAGCAGCAGCCAGATCCTAATGTTGGTTGGATCCTTCTGCTTATACGACCCCAGACTGAGGACTTTGAGGAGCGACTGAGAGTCGCTTAGAACGACGATGTGGCGCGGTTGAGAGGTTGCAGGTAGGTGTTGCTGGAGGAGGTGGAGGGAAGTACAGATCGCAACCTGCTCGGTCCGGAAGCTGCAGACGTATCGGCCCGCTTTTACCGACTTCTGGATTGTCTTCCGGCCGGTTTGCAAGCATCGGGCCACGAGCGGTTGGTCGTCCACCTCCTCGAATGTCACGGTCGGGCCGATTTCGCAGAAGATGCCTGCACCACCCCAGGTGGGCCTGTCGACGAACCGCCTGATCCACGGCCGCAAGTCCTCGGAGCGATACGGGTCGCATACCGTGGCTGGCGGGGGGTCGCTGCTCACCACAGAGCCGTCAGTCCAGACGCAGCAGTCCGCCGGTGGCAGTTTACTCAGCTGCCTGAGGACCCGGCTCAACTTTTCTGCCTTGCTGGCGTCCCGCTTACCCGGGAGCGAGGCGTTTATGACCACGTCAGGGCAAGGCTGCCAAGGGGCAAAGGGGTTGAAGAGAAAGGTCTCCCGTCCACATAGGTGCGTTCCCGATAGGTTGTCGATGCTATCGTACGCGTCGCTGAGCGTCGTCTTGAGGCCCAGCTCGTGGTTCCAGAGCTGCGGTCGGTGTCGCATCCTCTCCCTGAGGGCGGCTATGCGCGCTTGGATGATCGCGCGGATCGGAAGTACCCCGGCTTCTTGCTGGGCAGTGAAGTCGTTGAGGTTCTTCCTGCACCCCAGCACGCAGATGAGAGCCCGACGGTGAAGTCGTTCGAGCATCGTCACTTGTGGTTCCGCAAGCGAGTCGTACGTTAGAAGGAAGGGGCCGTATACCCCGAGGGCGTACGTGAACGTCGGTAGCACATACGTAAGGTAAAGGGTGCGCAGCGTGCGGGTACTGAAGCCGTAGGACTTCCCCGAGAGGTGGCGGAGGAAGTTCAACTTGAGTGAGAAATTGTCTACCACCCTCTGGACGTGTGGCACAAAGGAGAAATCCTGATCGATCCAGAGTCCCAGCAGTTTCGTCTTCTCGACCCAGCGCAGGCGGACAGCCACCCGGAGAGTTACCACCGGGGCTTTCGGGTCGGCGTTCAGCGCATCGGAGATCTCAGCTCTTGTCACCTGGGTTTTCGTACTCTTGCCGTTGATGGAAAGAATGTGCTTCCCGTGATGCTCGAGCCACGAGGAGCCCTCTCCCCAAACTGCGTGCGGTGTACTTCTGGTGATTCGCCGCAGTACTTGCGCAGCCGGGATCTCCAGTTCCACCATAGTGGATTCGAATACCACTATTGGGTGTTGGCGACTCAGTTCTCCTGGCGCTTGGATAAGGACGCCTTCTGTCTTGAGTTTCGACAGCTGCATGCCCGCACGGGCTGTCCACAACTCTACAACGTTGACCACTTCTTGTGCATGGGTTTCAAGTTCCTGGGGCGTCTTGGCGACCACTGCTACTCCATCGTCGTCCGCGAAGAGGGAGAACGTGAGCTCGGCACCAGCTTCCAGTGTTCGCGCGCGGAGGGCGTTGAGGTCGTCCCCCAGGTCATCGATGTGGTACAGAAACAAGAGTGGGCCCAGCACGGTTCCTTGGGGGACCCCATCTCTCAGGTGGAATTCGTTGCCAAGCTCACCGTCAAGTAGGAACGCTGCCTTCCTCTCCCTTAGAAACGCCTCGATCCATCTCAGGAACTTGGCCGGTATGCCTCGCTTCTCCATCACGGTGAGGAGTCGGCGGTGGTCCACGGTGTCGAAGGCGTTCGCTAGATCGAACGAGAGAAGGCAGATGTGGTGGAGCATGGCCCGGTGCATGTCGATCGTCGAAACCACCGAATACAACTGCTCCTCTGTTCCCCGACCTTTGCGAAAGCCGCCCTGCCGGCTGCAGAAGGGGCGTATCGTTTGGTGGTGTGCCGGATTTTCAGTCAGGAAAACTAGGCGGTTCTTCACGACCGACTCCATCAACTTCGAGGTCACACTCGTCAGCGAAATTGGCCGATAGCCCTCCGGGAGTGAGTGGTCTCTGCCGGGTTTTGCTATCGGGACTACGTGGGCCTTCTTCCAGGAGTCTGGAACGTACCCTTCGTCCCAGGAGACGTTGAGTAGCTCGAGAATAAGTTTCTTCGCGCCCTCTCCCAGCCTAGTGAGCAGCTTTGAACAGAGTCCCTCAGGGTCAAGTGTCGTCTTAGGATCAAGGTCTTCTATAGCGCGGTCCAGTTCTTCCATGGTGATAGGGCCGCAGCCGACTTCCTCGCTCGAGGGCTCTTTCCGCGGAGCCCAGATAGGGGCTGGAAAGGGATTCTCATCTCTGTTGCCTCCGCAGACCTTCTGCAGATGGCGTCCAAACAGCTCCGTTTTGCCTCCGGCGTCGACCGTGTAACCTTCGCTGCTTTTCAGTGGCGGCGTTGAAAAGCGCTGCGTCCTGCCGTCGATCTTTCGAACTTGCTGAAACAACAGACTGATGTCGGTGCACCTGTTTATTCGGCCTGCTACACGGTCCCAGTACAGCGTCTTCGCGCGAGTCGCGGCGGCTTGAAATTCTATTTGTTTGTCCAGGTAAGCTTCTATTTTGTCTGGCGAGGCCGGATCGACGCGTAGCTCCGCCTGCACCGTCGCTTTTTCACGTTCAAGTACGGAGAGCTCTGGTGTCCACCAAACCTTGTAGACGCGACCTTGGCGGTACCTCGGTACGAAGTCGTGAATTGCGCGGCGGAATAGGCAGGAGACGCTTTTTGCGAAGCGAGCATTCGAGGCGGGCCTGTTCATAAGGAGAGCTTCGCTCTGGTCTTCAAGTTGTTGCAGCATGCCGTCCCAGTCCGCTTTGGGCCAGGAAAACCAGGTGGACTTCGACTTTCGTGGTTGGGTGTACCCCCTCGGCGCTTCAAAGGCGACGGGATAGTGGTCAGACCCCCATGAGCCAAGGGTCCTCCAGTTGAGGATGGTTTCGGGGGTGCAGGAGGAGATTACCAGGTCTGGGGACGAGACTAAAGGGGGCCGCATGGTTTGAACTTTCGGGTCGTTCCAGACTCTTCCGGACATTTCCATCAGCCAGTCCCGGAGGATGCGTCCCCCGGCATCTTCTGCGCCTTTGGACCAGTCGGAGTGATGGACATTAAAGTCGCCTGCGATGATGGTGTTGTCGTCTAGCGGGAACGGGCTCATATTGAGCTTGTTACGCCTGGTCGGGGGGCGATAGACATTGTACACTTTCAACGGAGGAAGGCCGATGCGTGTAATCTCAACGGCGACGCATTCCATCAGGGGATCGGTGGAGAAGTCAGGGGTGGGCAGCATCGTTGCCAATAGGTCCGACCGTACGAACGTAAGGACACCCCCGGAGGGTTGCGTAGTCCCCCGATCTCGACGGAAGGCACGGTAGCCGTCGAGCACGGGCGGTAGGGACCTTGCCGTGAGCCACGTCTCCTGGAGCAGTATCACATCCGGTTTCCCCGGGAAGAAAGCTGCTACGCCGCGGCTAATGTCTTCGGTGCTCGTCGGTTTTGTCTCACGTGCATTGAGCGAGCGGCAATTGAACAAGACCAACAGGAGGGTTTTAACTCCCTCAACTCTCTCTGTCTTCGCCGCCGCCGGAGCTGTTCGGGGTCGTCTTCTACTGCTGCGGCTGGCCACGGCCCCGGCCGCCGCCGCGGCCGGCCCCGCGAAAGTTTGCGCGCTCTCTGCCACTGACGCCTTGTCCCGCTGGGTCGCGGTCCTTGTGGGGGTCGATTGTGGCTGAAGCTCGGGTCGCGTTGGTAGGATCTCGCCGCGGAGGGGTAGGTATGCGCTCCGCTGAGTCGGGCTGAGGGGCGGGCGAAGCGCCGGCGTCCTCGCGACGAAAGGGCCCGGTCTGGCTCGGTTGCGGTGGAGGCGGGGCCTGCATATGGTTGGCGTTGTTTGGTTGCTGTAAAACCGTCTGTTGCGAGTGGTTCGTGGGTTCCGCCGGTTGTTGCATCTGCAGGTGCAGGGCGCCAAACATTTGCCGCATCTCACCCATGAGTCCGTCAACCTTCCTTTCAAGACCACTGACACGATCCTCGTCCGTCTGCTGGGAAGGTGCTGCCGCTGCAGTTGTGGGCTGCGTTGTGTGCGCCGCACGGGCAGGCAGGTCCGGTGGTGCATCCATACCGACGGGTCGTCCTCCAGACAACGGGCTGTCTTCAACATAATCAGAGGTACCAGCACCCTCGGCTTCGGCGGCCTTCCGCCAGGCATTGGCAGCCCTCACTCCGTACGTGCGGCTGAAGTACGCCCATGTGCGTCTTTCGGTGCTGTCGGAGAGGGGGTCCGGGTAGGCGACTGCGTCTTTCACCCGTACTGTGCGGCGGTCCGGCTCTCCTCCTTTTGGTTTTGCTTGTTCCAGCGGGGGGCGGAGAATGTGCTTTATGGTAAGCGACACCCCGTCGCGGTCGTAGGTGTGGGCCCCGGGGTGGCGCTCCGCCTTCACGACCCAGTCTGCTGTGTACTGCCCGCGTCGTTGCTGGAAGAGAGGGTCTACCTCCCAACCGGCGGTTTCGAGCTTGCCGCGAAGCTTGCTTCCCGTGGCCTTGGAGGGCACACCTTCTACAAGGAAGTATCCTACGTCCGCTTTTCCATGGGGAAAGATCACGGCCGTCGCACCCTCGGCGTACTCCTTCAGTACCCTGATTCCGTAGTCGCCCCGGCAATACACCAGACCCTTGCAGTTGTCTTCCATCAACGTGCGGTAGTACTCTGCCTCTTCTAGGGTGGCCGAACTACCGAGCATGATGTCGGTGTAGTCGGTGCGGCACTCCTCCCTTTCCAGTATAGAAAAGAACAGCCCATCATCGCCACTCGCGCGGAGGACCGTGTCGAGCTCGGACTTGGACACAGCGAAGCTGATTTCGTAGTCCTCGAGGAAGGTTCCTTTGGTGAACGCCGAGCGGTCCTCCACCCCCCAGAAACCGGTGATGCAGTCACGGTCGACTTTGTGACGCACCATCGTCTTCATGGCCATTAGGCGACTGCTCGCAAGGGCGCGGCGGAGACTGTCGACATCCTGCGTGACGTTCTGCAGGGAAAGAGTCGCCTTCAGCCCAACTTCTTCCTCTTCCCAGCCGTCAACCGGGGGTCGAGGGTCCCGGTGGCTCGCCTTCTCTGTGACGCGTTGCGCAGGTGGGCTGTTTTGCACAGGAGTCTGGCTGGCTGCCCGTTGTTGGGTCGCAGCAACCGACGCGCGACCTGTCCGACTGGCGCCGCGGCGGCTACGGGAACGGGGGGGAATGGAAGAGTAGTGTTCGTCCGGCGACTGCGGGCGTGGTTGGTGACGACTTCCGGCCCAGGTTGCATGTGGATTCGTCGCTTCAGAGCTGTATGCCGTTGAGTGTGTCGGGCGAGGAACGTACTCGTCGTTGCTTCCGCGATGGCCGTTCCTGCCGCCTGCGCCTCCAAGCAATCGGGCAGTGACGAAGACCTCTGCCGATATGCCTCCCACAAAACCGACATCCCGCAGCCGTTGGTCGAGGGGAATCACAACTCCGCGGCTCCCATGTACACGTTCGGCATTTCCTGCAGCGAGTCCGTGTCTGCTGAGCACTTCGCCGAGTTCGTCGTCTAAGCTAGCCGAGACTGCGTGGCGCTTACCTCCACAACTCGTCACGAAGAAGCAGGTTGTGGGGGTTGGGATGGGAGGTTGCACTGCAGTTTGGCCAGCCGTAGTTGGGGCAGTTGGTGTCGGAGTGGTCGTTGTTTGCGGCTCTGTAAGAGGTGACGTAGGCCACTCCATCTCCAGAACGACTGCGCGGATTGTCGGGGGTGATGCGGCGAGTTGCCGGTCGTTCTCCCTGAGACGGCGGCGTTGTTTCCGCGTCACGGTGCAGCGGTGTACGCTTTTTGTGGGTGTGAGGAGCGGAGCGGGCACCGGGTGGCGTGGTGTGCTTCCCGGGCGATGAGGTGTGGGGCTGTTTGCTACTTCAGAGGTGATGGGAGATGGGCGAAATGGTGGTTCCCATTCCCAGCCATCCTCCGGGGGAGAGGGTGCGTTAGCGTCGCTTGCGCCAGGTATGCCATGAGGCCGCGGCTGGCGCGTAGAGTTACCGTGTGTTGGAGGGACCATGGCCTGGCCATCCGTGTACGTCGGCAGCCCGGAATTGTCCCTCAAAATCGTCTAACCCAGTCTCCCAACTGACCGCTGATTTTCCAGTCGGCCCGGTCCCGTTCATTCGCCTCCGTATGGCTGGTTGTCAGTTCTGACACAAAAAAAAAAGGAAGAGTCAATCCCAATGACACTGCGAGACAGGGATTGGCATGTTTTGTTAGCGTCTAGTCAACCTCTACGACCGCCTCGGAGCCTTCTTCCAAAGAAGAAGCGTACGTAAGTACAAAGGTTTCCGATGGTTGTTGAGGCTATTCGCCATTCGCGAGGAAGAAACTTGCGGGGTTACCTTCGATCATTGCACAGCTTTTCGAAGCCATTTCGAGTAGCCAACACACAGCCTTACGGGGCAGCAACGCAGCCTTTCGGGGCAGCAACGCGGCCTTTCGGGGCCGCTTCGCAGCCTTACGGGGCAGCTACGCAGCCTTTCGGGGCAGCAACGCAGCCTTTCGGGGCAGCAACGCAGCCTTTCGGGGCAGCAACGCAGCCTTTCGGGGCAGCAACGCAGCCTTTCGGGGCAACGCAGCCTTTCGGGGCCGCTTCGCAGCCTTTCGGGGCCGCTTCGCAGCCTTACGGGGCAGCTACGCAGCCTTTCGGGGCCGCTTCGCAGCCTTTCGGGGCCGCTTCGCAGCCTTTCGGGGCCGCTTCGCAGCCTTTCGGGGCAGCTACACAACCTTTCGGGGCCTTTCGGGGCAGCCACGCAGCCTTTTGGGGCCGCATCACAGCCTTTCGGGGCCGCCAGCCTTTCGGGGCAGCTTCGCAGCCTTTCGGGGCCATGCAGCCTTTCGGGGCCGCTTCGCAGCCTTTCGGGGCTGCTACGCAGCCTTTTCGGGGCAGCTACGAAGCCTTTCGGGGCAGCTTCGCAGCCTTTCGGGGCCGCTTCGCAGCCTTTCGGGGCAGCTACGCAGCCTTTCGGGGCAGCTTCGCAGCCTTTCGGGGCCGCTTCGCAGCCTTTCGGGGCCGCTTCGCAGCCTTTCGGGGCAGCTACGCAGCCTTTCGGGGCAGCTTCGCAGCCTTTCGGGGCAGCCATGCAGCCTTTCGGGGCAGCTTCGCAGCCTTTCGGGGCAGCTACGCAGCCTTTCGGGGCAGCTACGCAGCCTTTCGGGGCAGCTACGCAGCCTTTCGGGGCCGCTTCGCAGCCTTTCGGGGCAGCCATGCAGCCTTTCGGGGCAGCTTCGCAGCCTTTCGGGGCAGCTACGCAGCCTTTCGGGGCAGCTTCGCAGCCTTTCGGGGCCGCTTCGCAGCCTTTCGGGGCAGCTTCGCAGCCTTTCGGGGCAGCCATGCAGCCTTTCGGGGCAGCTTCGCAGCCTTTCGGGGCAGCCATGCAGCCTTTCGGGGCCGCTTCGCAGCCTTTCGGGGCAGCCATGCAGCCTTTCGGGGCAGCTACGCAGCCTTTCGGGGCAGCTTCGCAGCCTTTCGGGGCAGCTACGCAGCCTTTCGGGGCAGCTACGCAGCCTTTCGGGGCAGCCATGCAGCCTTTCGGGGCCGATTCGCAGCCTTTCGGGGCAGCCATGCAGCCTTTCGGGGCCGATTCGCAGCCTTTTGGGGCAGTTACGCAGCCTTTCGGGGCAGCTTCGCAGCCTTTTTGAGCAGCCATGCAGCCTTTCGGGGCGCCGCATCACAGCCTTTCGGGGCAGCTACGCAGCCTTCGGCGCAGCTACGCAGCGTTTCGCATGCAGTCTCTCGGGACGCATCCGCGTACTTCGGAATATTCAGTCCTCACGCGGAGTCCGGGGGGAGAGGCCTATCCTTTGGGGATTACGTCACATCTCAACCCGGCACCGGCAGGTAACCCCCACAATATCTCCAATTTTCACAACATGGACCCCGTGAACTTCGTAGTGTCATGCAAGGCTGCGATCAGGGCGGCAGCCATCGCGAAACATCAGCTGCCTGCGGAAGTTACAGCGGGAGTGACAGACGAGGCATCCGGCCTGTACGACGCTTTCGTACGAACGCCAGAGGCTGACAGAGACGACAGGACAAGGGCTTCACAAGCGATAATTTGCCTGGAGTTGTCGGCGGTCCGGGAGAACAACGCTGCCCCCACCGCTGAACACGTCAAAGCGACGCACGCAGAGCTATCCAAATGGAGCGCTGCAGACGTCGAAGCGATGGCGCGGATGGACGTTCCCGTTGGAAACCTGCTGGAAGGCGGCATGGACCGCACCATCGTCGGCGACATCAAAATGTTCGCCATCAGCCTGAAGGCACAGCGCACGACGGCGAAAAAAGACGGACCACACCGCACCGTCAACGTAGAGAGCCGCCTCCAGGCCCTAAACTTGACGGACTTGCCGGCGGTCTTGAGACCCGACACCGCCCTCGTCCGGGCTATCCTCCTGCAGATGGAGGATGGGATTCGCCTTCCGCTGGAACTCTCGCCGCAGAAGTCTCCGCTGTTCCCTTCGACAGAAGCCCACGCGATTGCACACGCGCCGGCTAGAACGAAGGTGTCGGACGAGGTCCTGGAGGTGGCAAAGGGTCATCTCGGCGAGGCCGCGGACACGGCCCACAAGAGCATACTGCTCCAGGTGTCGGCGCGACTGGAATCTGAGCAGCTCCCCGCTACGCTGCACGTGCTCCTCCGGATACGACACGTCATCGGATTACTGGTGTGCGAAGCAGTTCCTGCGAAGGAGCACCTACGCCTGATGGTGCACGTGGTTGGGATGCTTCCGCTGGTGGCGTCACACCTCTGTACAAAAGGGTGCTACCACGCCGGCGCCAAGTACGAAGCGCAGACGTTTAAGCGCGCACATGAAGGGTCTCGAGACATTCCTGTCTCGGATACGATCACTGCGATCGCTACTGTCGATACTGAGCTAGCAAAGACTTGCAAGGCTAGCATCGACCAGAAGCGTGAGATTGTGGCGAAGGAGAAGGAGCGGGCGAAAAGCGCGAAAGCCGCTATGCCGGGCTCATCGCGGTCGGACAACCGCTTCACACCGTACCAAGGGAACAAGCCGCACCCCCATAAGGACACACGTGGCATGAAAGGTGCGAAGCCTCACCCGGTGAGCAAAGGAAGTGGACCACCACGCTGACTACTTGGTTCAAGCGACCCCGTTCCATCAACAATTTCAACATCGACAGGAGTCCACGAAACTCCCATCTTATACCATCCCGCACTATGGACATCCTCCGAACCACCTGCCGATTCTCGTCACAAACTGTGGTTGAGATGTACGCCGCCGCAACCGGTACAACACAACGAACAACCACAACAATTTAAGGGTATAAACGACCATCAACCCTTTCGGAAGCAACGTGGACGTTCTTTCGCCTCCGTATGGCTGGTTGTCAGTTCTGACACAAAAAAAAAAAAAATGTCAGGTCAGGGCGCCAGATCGATACCCTGAGGGTCGCTGGTTCGATTCCCTGGCTGGCCAACTTCTCCAGGCGTTTGGGGATGAACTCCCAGATGAAAGCTCTAGTTCACACAGTACTTGTACTGCTAGCGGAAATTGCTCCGCAGTAAAGGATGGCTTCCATACTTGATTGTATGGTCTCCCAACCATCCCCAACAGGGGACCTCAGAGGAGTGGAGTAAGGTGCCCTGGTGGCCCGAACTAAAAAAAAAAAAAATTTTTTTTTTTGGAGCGCGGGACACTGTACTTGCCATGTTGGTACAGCGGGGCTGCCGGTATCCGGTTGCTTCCGGAGAGGTAGTCCAAAGAAATGCTTCTTCAGCACACTGTGAACGCCTGTCTCACAGCGACACGGGACTGGCCTGCGCGTGACTGCTAACAGGTCCGACCCGGTAAAAAAACCCGCGATGCAGTGACTCTACCCCCTGCATCAGGGTGGATCCGCTTCGTCCGGTCGCGCCCCACCAGATGCAATGACGATCCTTGCCACCCCTCGGGCTATAGAAAAGCTCAAGCGGTGGAAGAGGTCCTGGCAGGCGGCCGAAACGGTCCGGTCTTCACGGAGGGCGTTGGCGCGGGCAATGTGCCGCAGCTCCGTGATTGCTCCTGGGCACCAGGCCCCGAACGTGTCTACAACTAGCGGCACCGCCTTCCATTCCCGCGGGTCTGGCTCATTGGCGATGATTGCGTTGTAGACACGCTCCTTGACGGCTACAGCGTACGCGGCTGCTGCGCCCCCTGGCTCTGCCGCCGCCCGGGCTGCGTAGTGCGGCTGCGAGAGTTGTAGGGGGTACGTGACAGCGACGTCAAGTAGGACGGTGGTGCCATCCCGGACGTAGCTGATGTCCGGGCGCTTGCGCCGCGCGTTAGCGAACACGGCTCGCTCGATGGAAGGACCGAGCAGTCCTCGTCGAGCGAAGTCGGCGACGATGTCGCGCAGCGCGTTGTGAAGGCGCGTTCGGCGGCCGCTGCCGAAACACGTCTGGGCGTGCGATCCGTTGACGTCGGTCGCACCGTGTCCGCAAAGGCGGCACTCCCCCGGCGCGGCCGCAATTGGAAGCCCCAACCGAAGCCGGACTGCCACCGCCAGCTCGGCCGGAGACAACCACATTGCGGTATCCGCCTCAGGGTTGCCGTACAACCACGCCGAAGCGTGCTTGCCGGAGCCGCTTTGGATCCGCGCCCGGATCCGGTCTTGAGCCCGGGTCAGGGCCTGACCCTGCAGTTGGCCGGAGTGGCCGAGCTCCTCCGTCAGCGACTCGAGAAGGTTCTTCCTCTTCTCGGTGGCCAAGGCGGACGACCATGCCTTCTGTCCTCGCCCCTCGTACTCGGCTCGTGCCTGCATGACGTCCTGGATCTTCTCCAGGACGGATTCATAGGTTGCAAGGCGCGGGTCGACGAGGGACGCTTGGACGGTGTCGTCCTGCTGCCACGTGAGGTGTGGCAGCAGGGCCGGGGCCACGAGGGCGGGGAGATGCGGCCCCCCGTCCAGCGCCGCGGCGATGTGGGCAATCCCGCTCACGTCCGCACAGCTGTGGAGGCCGAGGCCGCCCATCCTGACGGGGAGTGACGCCTGTGTCCACGACGCGTCATCGGTTTCGATCCCGGTGATCGTCGCGAGACAGGACTGGGTGACGCGGTCGATGCCCGCGTAGTCGAAGACGGGCCCTGTCGCGCGCATAAGGTGCACCACTCCAACGAAGCCGGCACAGAACTTCGTCAGCGTGAGCGCCACGTGCGCGTCAGGTAGGGACGCGATCACCCTCAGCTTCCTCTCGGCGCCCTGTGCCACCCGCTCAACGAACGCGCGGATCTTCTCCGGCGATCCGCACGGCACACCCAGGTGCTCGATCTCATCGAGGGAGCACGTCTCGATGCCGTCTAGGCCCGCCTTTTTTTTTTTTTGGATGAGGCACCTTTTCCTTCTATCCTTTCTTTTTTGGAAACAAATTGAAGACATGAGAACACACAAACGCAAACGGTGGTGCCGTCATCAAAGGAAGAAACCAAAAAAGGAAAGGAGAGGAAGAGGCCAGCTTTACTGGGCTGCTTGTGCCGAGGAAAATAAGAGAAAAATAGGTGCGTGGGAGGGTAGGGGGGGGTAACGAAAAGACAAGGGGGGTATGGAAGGCTATGATAACATAGGGTTAGCCTGCCCTGCAGCCCCTTCTTCCGGTGGTTTTTGGCTCGAGCCCTGAGTTTGAGTCAGGGCGTTTGCGTTTGGGGGGCTGTCAGAGTGGCTTGGGCCGTGTCCCGCACTCGTTTCAGCGCAGGCACAGCGGTGTGTCGGTGGTCTTCTCAGACTCACCCGTTTCGTCAGTTTGGACCGGGGGGAACAGTGGGACCGTTTTTTACGCCCCGCCTCCCCAGCCGTACGTTCTGAGGAGAAAGGAGAAGTGGCAGACAGTAACGTTACAGGAAAGGAGCACATCTCGAAGTAACAACAGTCTCCGGGGTCGTCCTGCCTGCCCGTGTCTGGGCGGTGGTCCTCTGTCCTGGCCTGTCTCCTGCTCTGTGGTCGTTCTCTCGCCCGTTCCGGTTTCTTCCGGGCGGTTTGGGCGTGGCCTCTTTTGCTCCGGCCCGGAGTCCGGGTGTTGTTACGTCGAAAGGCGGGAAACATAAGAGGGGCGCGGTGACTGGGTCAGTGGGTGTTTGGTTGTAATCCGGCTGCCTCATTGGCCCGTTGTTGACGCTATTCTGCAGTTTTCTATCTGCAGCCCAGTGACCGGTAATAAGCGGTCTCCCCCTGTGTTGACCTTTAACTGGGTGGTCAAGGGAGCCGCCGCGGTGCACCAGTTCCTTTGTTTTGTCGTTGGTTGCTGAAAACAAAGACGGGTGCCGCGTGGGGGCGGGATGTACTTCACTTCACTTGGTTGTCGGTAGACAGGTCGTGTGACGGTGTGTCAGGCAGCTGTCTATCGAACCTGTCTCTCGGTTTTCCTGCAGTTTCCTATCTGCAGCCCGGTGACCGGTAATAAGCAGACTCCCCGTGTTTTGACCTGCTGGGTGGTCAGGGAGGCTGCCGCGGTGCACCGAGGTTACACAAAGAAGACGTTGCTTGTTGCGGACTGCGGAGGTCCAGCCTAGGGAGTGTGATAGTAGTTGATCAGGGGGGAGCATGCTTATCACTTCAATTAAGCTTCATCGGTGGGCGTGAGCTTCGTGAGCGGGGTCGTCGTCCCGCAGCTGCGCATGGCGTCCTCAAGTCGAACTTCAGAAGGTCCTTCGTCAGCCGGACTCCGAGTCGCTCTCCCGCGGCCGCCACTGGCTGGGGAGAGGAGTCCATGGTCCGTCCCCGGCGATGTCAGGACCAGTTGAAGGGGAAGATGGCGGAGTAGGAGGGGGCGAGACCGGTGTCGCCGCGGTGAAGGCGGACAGGCGCGGAGAGGGCTCTTCGTCGCGTTCGCGACTCTCCATGGATGGAGACCGGGTCCCCTCTGCATCTTTACGCTGTATCGCGTATTGCGGGATGACGTTGATCCGCTGCAGGTAGCGGAGGGCGACGTCAGGATGCTTGAATAGGAGCTCCCACAAGCGGATCTCAATTGCAGCGGACCTGTCGAATCCCACCGCATCCCACATCGCCGCGCGTGCAGGCCCCGTTTCCGCATGCCTACATGAGATGAATATGTGCGGGAGGAAGCTAGGGACTCGGTAGCCACAGAGCGGGCAGGGTCGGAAGTACAGAGCCCTCTCTCCGGCCGGGAGGTTCATGTACCCTGAAAAGTACCGGGTGACAAAAAGACCGTGGTGCATGGTTCGGAACTGCCGGATTTCCTTCTCCGCTCTCACGGTCAGCTTGTCAGGTACTGGGATTTTGCGCCCCCCGACGATCTTGTAGAAGGGCATGCCCACCACGAGGCGTCTTGCCCTCATAATCGCACCTTTGGCCCCCCTCTCTCCGTCCTCCCTGAACAAGAACAGCTTGAAGCGGTTCGTTGCTTCAACGTACGAGAAAGGCGGCGGTCGAAAAAAATTCAATTTCAATTTCAATTTCAATTTCAAAAATTTGGAAACCGCACCCGGGTTAGGCTTGGGGATACGGTGCTAAGGTTCCTTGTGCCCAGTGTGAGACTTAGCTAGCTATTTGGCCAGCTAGCTATTTTAGCTATTTATAGCTAAAAAATAGCTAAAATAGCTGCCCAGACGACTGAAAATATGTTCACGTCTTTTTCGTCAGAAACCTCAGGTAGGTGCCCAAAAATGCAAAAAAATTGCGACGAAACCAGATTTTCTGCCTCGTTCTCGTTTTCAGAGTCGCCCAACCCCCCCCTGGTACCCCCCCCCGCCCTCTCCGGGCCGTGTCACGGCGTGTGCAGGGTATCGATTTCCTGGCTGGTGACATTTTCCCGCTGGTCCATGTAGCAAACCTTTTTCGACGAGTTTTTGCTCGTTTTCAGCTCCGATGAAGAGATCCGTGAAGAATAGACCCGGAGACGAAAAACTATGTGCGTGGTTCGGGGCCCTTTACAAGTTGCAGGGCGCCGGGCGTGGAAGCCGCCACGTGTGGATTGAGAAGGACGGGAATTGATCCCCTGGGTGGTGGCATTTTCCCGCCGGACCACGCGGCAGGCCTTTTTCGACGAATTTTAGCTCGCGATCAGCTGCAATGAAGAGATCCGTGAAAAATAGACCCGAAAACGAAAAAGTATGCGCGTGGTTCGTGGGTCCGTGCATGTTGCAGGGCACCGGGTGTGGAAACCACCAGGTGGGCATCGAGCAAGACGGGTATCGACCCCCTGGTTGGTAACTTTTTCCCACTGGTCCATGTAGCTGACCTTGCGTTCCAAACGCGGGACTACAACATCATGGATTGTGTCAAAGGGATCGACTTGACAATCAGCTCCATCCGGAGCAGAAGCAACGCTCCTCACCGCAGTCTCCACTATAGCGGATTTTTGCAGCTGTATGCATCGGCAACGGGGGACGCTTACATCGGGAGAGCGACCTTTGACAAGTTCCACGAAGAGGTCGGAAAGCCGTACCTGGCATACGTGGTTGCTGAACTCGAACGCAGGTTTGCATCCCGCACGTTCGTCAACTCGTTCAGCATTTTCGACGTGCGGAACCACCCGAGCGATAAGAGATTGCAGCTGACCTACGGGGATGTTGAAGTCTGTGCTCTGTGCGACCACTACGGACGCGAATCGGTCCTGTCGTATGCAGAGAAGCCCGTCCTGGAGGAGAGGCTTGTCCCTCGCAGAAGAAACCACGAGTCTACTTCGCGGTATGTAGAGGTGGTGTACAATGATGACCCCTCGACGACCACGAAAGTCACCAAGCGTGATGTGCCGTTTCTCGTGCTGACACGTGACGATGTGCTGCGGGAGTGGACAGGGCTTCGACAGGCCGTCAGTGACATGAGTTTCGCTGCACGTCAGGACGCAGGTTCCAAGACTCTGTTCAACCTTGCAAACACCGTTACCGGGAAGTTGCGGTACCCAACCCTACGAAAACTAATGCTCATTGGCCTCTGTTTACCCTTGGTGTCTGTTGAGTGCGAGCGGGTGTTCAGCCGTCTTAAACTGATCAAGACGAGCCTGCGCAACAGCTTAAGCGACAAGAGCCTATCAGCAATCCTCATGATGTGCACTTGTGGGCAGGAGACATTGACCGCAGACCAGTCCACACGCGTCCTTCAGAAGTTCAAGTCGTTGCAAAACCGCCAGGTGGACTTCTGCGACTTGGCTGCATTCAAGGGGGCATTGTGTGATACAAACTAGGGGGGCTTTCAAGGTGTCCTTTCAAGCGCACCACGCCCCAATGGCCTTCTCTTTCCGGTATTCTTCTTTTTTTGCTTCTTCATACGGGTCTCTGCAGCGTTGGTAGAGATTGTGGGGGACCCGAAATCACCCCCTTTTTGGGCCTCTAGGGGTGGAGCGCGAGAGCCCTGGTCCCGCGCTCAAAAAAAAAAAAAAACTGCACTGTTTTTGCTAACGTTCTCAGGGGAATTGCCCCATGTCCAAATGGTGTATTCGATACTTCGCTTGCCCCAGTCTCCCAACTGACCGCTGGCTTTCCAGCCACGTCTCGTTAAATCGTCATGCTGCTGGGAAGTCAGTCCAGGGATTTATACGCCGGTCTAGATGGGCGGGTCACCCGTCCATCCTCAAAAAAAAGTACGTGCGCTCGGCTAAGGCCGGCGCGTGGCGAGACTAGGTAAAGTTCGGGGCGAAGCTAAGTTCGGGCAATGCTAAGTTCTGGTGAAGCTAAGTTCGAGTGATGCTAAGTTCGGGCGTTGCTAAGTTCTGGTGCTAAGCGCTCAGGCTGCGCTGGTACTGAAAAAAGTTCGGGCACGAAGCGAAGTTCGGCCAGGGTGGTAAAGTCCGGGTGAAGTCAAGGTCGGTGCTCGTGCCCGGGGGGGGACACCCCCCCCGGACCCCCCCGACCCACCGAGTACGGGAAAGGTTTGGCACTGGTACCCGGGGGGGACACCCCTCGGACCCACCGAGCACGGGTAAAGTTTGGCGCTCGTACCCGGGAGGCCCCGCCGCACCCTTGCAGCAGCCTTTTCCCGCCCGTCCCCCCCCCGCCGGCCCTCTCCCGGGGCGACGGGGTGACCCAAATACCGCGAGATACTGAGAAACTCCGCAAAAAACGCAAATTTCGGGCACATTAGACCCCGGAACGCAGCAAACCTCGAAAACAATCCCCGACCGGAAAAATGTCACGGGCGGGGTTCGAACCCGGGCCGACCGGCCTGAAGGCCGGTCGGCCAGAGTGAGCGGGCGCCGGCCTGAAGGCCGGCGCCCGCTCACTCTGCCACCCCTGTGCATTTTCCCAGAAGGGGAAAAAGCTTGCTCTGAACTATTATCCAGTCCAAAAACAATACGGTTTCATAATTGTTGCAAGAAAAGCCGGGTTGGCTCGAATAGAGGCTATTCACATTGCATGTTCATAGGACCTCCAGTCTCGAAAAAAAAAAAAAAAAACCCACGGGCTGGCGGGTGTGGGTAGGCTACCACAGCAGTCATAGGGGGTCATGGGGGGGCCCATAGGGGGTCCATAGGGGGGTCATGGGGGGGTCCATAGGGGGTCCCAGGGGGGTCATAGGGGGGGAAAATGTTTCTTGGGTTTGAAGAGCGCGTGGTGCTTGCACCACTGAGGCCAGGTGATTGAACCGCGGGGGGGGGGTGGGGTCAGCGCTCTTGTTAAGGATCAGCCACTTTGGCGGGATGGCCGGATAAACCAGACTCCCCCCCCTCTACAGTGCAGTTGCCTTGGAGGCTGGGTGGTCAAATTCTCTAAGGTGAAATGGTCAAAATTCCCTGCCAAAAGTGGGCCCACAAAAATTTTCCAAAGTGTGGTATTTGGGGTATTTGGGGCAAAAAAAAATTTTTTTTTTCTGACCGCCCACCGTGGTGACCACCTTAGAGTGTGACAGGTAGCGTCTCCCCCCTCCACAGTGAAAATAGCCTGAGGGGGGAGGGGGGGGGGAGGGGGTTAGCCGGCTGATGGATGGATGGATGGTTCTTAACAAGATGCCTGGGGGGGGTCATGGAGGCGAGCAAGCGGCCCAACCCGGCGAGACACAGCCGAACTTCCAACCGCAGTGGTGGATTCTATCACGCCCAACTCAGGATGGGGCCGGGACAATGTCGGGGAAAAGGAAGGACATGCTAGGGCAACATACGTTGTTCAGCTCCTGGAAGAGACAGTGCACGGCAACCCAGCCAGCCTCACGAAGCGAAACCCCACCGCCTCCATACACGAAGGACTACAGCCTATGGGAAGACTCGAAGGTGGGCAGCATTCCAGAAGCAAACCGCAAGCACGAGAAGGCGTTGAAGGGCAAACCAGCGAAATCTATGAAAGATTTGCCCCTTTGCCGGACAACTGCTGGTTCTCCCACCTCTCTGCTGCACCCTCCACCCTCTGGAACATCTAGCTCGGAATCTATACACGGTGCGCAGTGATGCACGGTGATGCACAGTGATCCACGCTAGTGCGGTGTGCACAGTGACACGATAGCGCATGGTGGTGCATAGTGATCCACAGTGGAGGACAGTGGTGGCACTAATTTTCGGGCCCTCAACGACTTTGCAGGGCTGGCTGGGGTGGCTGGACAGGCTGGACCACCACTGGGGGGGGGGGGTCTGGGGGGTCGACAAACACGTGCTCGGCACCCCGGTGCAAAAGACGGGTACCCGTCCATCTACATGGACTATTGCTCTAGGCCGAAATCCCCTTATAAATCCCTGAGTCAGTCCCGAAAAAAAAAAAAAAAAAGGAATGAATGAATGAATGAATGAAAAACAAGCACCGTTCCTTCAGCCGCTCAGAAGAGCAGCATCCGGAACGGTCAGGCGTTACTAGCCCGTTTGCGCCAAGAGACACGCGCACGAGTGACAGGTCCACAGGTTAGGGGATAGGAAGACGAGGGAAATAAGAAAGAAGACGGAAATAAGTAAAGAAAAAAAGAAAGAAAGAAAGAAAGAGAGAGAGAGAGACGAGTTAGAGTGCAGGGACCATCTCACCGAGGAGTATCCGGTCGCCCCACAGAAAGAAGTGTTTCGCTAGCGTGGCATGTCCCCGAGGACCGTTGTGCGCTTGGTCGGTGTCTCACGACGGTCTAAACCCAGCTCACGTTCCCTGTTAGTGGGTGAACAATCCAACCCTTAGACAAGACGCGCGGGGTGCCGACGGGTGCAGTGCCGATACGTGCACCGGCTTCTCCCGGTCTGCCCGGCCTTCCAGCGGGGCAGATGCAGGGACGCCAGGTGCCCGAATCGGCACCCGCGCCAGGGGCAGGTACGCTTTCCTGTTCACCCCCAATACCCCAACCGCTCTTTCCACCCCAAACAAACACAACAGACAGCACAGACGACGGCCGCGCCAGCTCGGCGCAGCCAAGGCGTTCAGGCCGCCGGGCCGTTCGCGGACGACGACCTGCCGGAGGGCCCGCTGCTCCCGCAGGTGCTGGCCGCCCGGCGGGAGGTCCGCCGGGCGCAAGAACGCGCGGAGGAGCTGGAAGCCCAGCTCCTCCGCGAGTTCAACAGCTGGGCCCCCACCCCGGTGGAGGCTCTTTGCCTCGTGTGCGGTAGGCTCAGCACCACCGCCGGGGAGGAAGCCCAGCACCGGGCCCGGCATCGCAAGGATGCCGTGACCCAAGGCCGCGACTCGCTCGTCGTGGCCCATGTGGCGGTGGGAGACGGGGGCCTCCGCCACATGCGCGAGCTCTGCCTGCGGTGGCAGGCGGAGAGGCCCCAGGCCCAGCCGGCTCAGGGTGGCCCCCAACAGGGCTTCCCGTTCGCGGCACCGGGCCCTTTCGGGGCCCCGCTCCAGCCCGTCCTGCAGGCGGGCCCCGCCGCCCCTCACCCTGCTCCGAGGGGGGCGGAGCAGGGTGAGGAGGCCGCTTTCGAGCGCGAGGCAGCCATGGCTCCCGCTTGCGACCGTGTCCTGTTCGTCAGCGCGTCGAACAGGACGGCGTCGTCCCCTGCTTCCCCTCGGGACGGGAGCCTGCCTCCGCCTGCGTCCCGGCCCAGGGCACTGTCGCTGCCCGGGGACGCGGGGGTTCCCTGCCGGGCTAGGCGGGGCAGACCAGGTCGTCCCCGCCGCCTCGTGCGGCGAGGGCGACCCGGTGGGTCCTGCCGCGCCCCACAGGGAGGCCGCCCCGGTCGCAGCCGGCGCAGCTCGCGACGCGGCAGACCAGGCCGGTTCCCCCGACGCTATCGAGGGGGCCGACCAGGTAGAACCCGCCGGAGCGCCGGCGGGGCGGGCGGGCGACAGGGCAGCTGACGCCCAGACCGCGGAGCGCAAGCTCCGGCGGGAGCGTCGTCGGTTCCGTCACGCCGCGGACCTCACTGCGAGCGGATCCTCGGTTGTCGAGCCCTTCCCGGACTCCGACGAGTCGGACTCTGATGGTGAATCGGAGTCGGGCTCGTCGGGCGACGTGGGGGGCCGCGGCGGAGGCGACGATCGCGACGGGGGTGACAGGAGCGGCCCGGGCTCCGGCAACGGGGGGCCCGGGGGCGACTTGTCGCTGGCGGGCCAGCCGGCGAGCGACGCGCCGGACGCGAGCGCCGAACCCGGCCAACCGGAGGCACCCTCGGAGGCCGGCCTCGAGAACGGGTCGGCCACGGACAGGTCCGGCCTGGCCGTGGCCCCAGCGGAAGTCAGCCCCAGTGAGGGGGGCGCCGGAACTGGCTTGCCGCGCCGGGCCTGCCCGGAACGGCCCGTCCCCGGGGGTCGGGCCCGGCACTCCGGGGGCCGGCTTGGTCCCCGGCGACAAGCGCCCTGCGTCGCGCTCGCCGGTCGACACGCCAGCGGCCAGGCGCCGCAAGCAGCCCCACAGCGCCGAAGACCCCCTCGCCGGGTGGGAGACGCCCCCTTCTGGCCTAGCATGGGGCACTCCGTCGGAAGCGTCGTTCCCGACAGGCAGTGCCTGGGAGGGGGCGCACCTCCCGTGCCCCAGTCCTCCCGCTCCGGGGCCGGGAGGGCCGTCAGAGACGGCGACCCCCGCCGCTGGGCCGGGCGGCAACGCTCACACCCCGGCGGGGGCAGCCTGCTCGCCGGACCCGCGCCCACCCGTCAGCCAAGCTTGTCAGAGCTTGCTGAATGCTGTGTGCGGAACACCGGGGACCCCTGCTAAGCGCCCCGCGTCCCGGTCGCCAGTTGGGACTCCGGCCTCCGTAGTCAGGCGGAAGTCGTTCGCGGGTATGGGGCGAGGCCGGGGCGCCGGTATAGCGGCGGCGGCCCGGGCCTTGGCCGCTCGGCTGGCGACTGGGCGGCGCAGCCCTTCGGCCCCTGCTTCGGCCGGCCAAGGGAGAGGCACGGCGGCGAGGCGAAGTCCCCCGGCTTCGTCCTCCGCGTCCTTGACGCCTGTCCTCTTCCCGGACAGCGTCCGGGCCGCCCATGCCCCAGCGCCCCCGCACGCGCACGTCTCCCTGGGAAGGGGGGGGGACGACCCCTGCGTTGACGGGGACGTCGAGCGCAACCCGGGGCCGCTGCCGGGCCCCTCGGGGGGCTGCAGCTCCGCGGCCGTCCGCGTCCTCTCGCGAGGGCGGGGCGGGGACGATCTCTGCGTGGATGGGGACACCCACCCCAACCCAGGGCCGGCAGCCAGCGACGAAAAGATTTTCCCCGCCAGCCAGCCCAAAGGAACCTGAAGTTCGTTCGTAATGCCTTGTGGAATTCCCTCGATGAATCGCAAGACCCGGCCCCCACGGGCGCAGAACCGGCACCGGCCAGCACGGGGCCGCCATCGGCCAGTCTGCAGAGCGCAGCGGGGTCGCAGAGGGCACCGGCGCCCGTGTGCATCTGCCGCACGACCGGGGAACGGAGGGGTAGACACCGGATGTGGTGCCCCTGCTCCAAGGCCTACCGGGAAGCCGTGGCTGGCGGGAGGGAGCCGGCGGCGATCCCGCCTCGGACTCCCGCGGAGCCATCAGGGGGCGCTCCCGGGGCCGCGGGCCTAGACGGCCATCGGGGGGGAGCAATCCCCTTCACGTTCGAAGAGGTTGCGACTGCCGGCATTCGTACTCTGGAGCGGGTACCGGCAGCCGCAAAGCCGCAGGTCTCCGCTCTCTTCGAGACCGTCCTCAGGGCAGCCACCGATGACGCCGGGTGGTTGCGGGCGTACGCCTTCGCCCCCCTCGTCCTCGCGACCACCCACCGGGGGGGGCGGAAGGCGGTGACGGAGGCCCTCCGCCGCCGCGTCCGCCTTTGGAGGGCCGGGCAGCTGGACACCCTGTGGGCTGAGGCCCGGGCCGTCTCAGCCGGGAAGGCCGAACGCCGCGCGCGCCGGCGAACCTACCCGGTTGCGGACGACGTCGACAACAGGCTCGAGCTGCAAACGGACGTCGAGTCCGTGGACGACCTGGACGGGGCCACTGTGCGGCAGGTCCTCCGGCGGGCCCGCGACCGATGTTACTCGCGGGCCGTCTCTGCGCTTTCCGCGGCGCAGACTGCTCCGGCGGACGACGCCACGCTGGCGGCCCTGATGGAACTGCACCCCCCTGCCCCCGAGCTGCCTGACGACCGCAGCCTGCGGCCCGTGGCCGTGGCGAAGCCCTCTCCGGGCGTCATCCGCCGGGTGCTGAAGAAGATGCCGAAAGGCACCGCCGCCGGCCCGTCCGGCCTGTCTGCGCAGCACCTCCTCGACCTGTGGGACGTCTCCGGGTCGTTCAAAGAGGCAGTGGCAGACGCGGTCTGGGCCCTCTCTTCCGGTAGGGTGGCTGCAGCCGCCCGGCCGTACCTGTTCGGGGCGAGGCTCGTCCCGTTGGTTAAGAAGTCCGGCGGCATCAGGCCCATTGCATGTGGGGAGATCCTGCGCCGGGTGGCCGGCAAGGTCCTCGCATCCGACCGGGCAATCAAGGACCTGGGGGCGAACGTCCTCCTGCGGAGTGGGCAAGTCGGTGTCAGTGTCAAGGCGGGGGCCGACGCAGGCGTGCACGCCATCCGCAGGGTTGCGGCCCTGTACCGCGACAGAGACGTGACCGACAGGGGTATACTGCAGATCGACTTCGCCAACGCTTTCAATATGCTGCGGCGGGAAGCGATCATCCGCAGTGTCAACCGACACGCCCCCCAGCTGTTGGCAGCGTACGAGAAACACTCCGCGCTAGTGGTGGGCGACCGGGAGATCTCCTCCGAGTGCGGAG
>JAPJBO010001405.1:0-46135 GCA_030068145.1 Diplonema papillatum | reverse complement strand
GACTTCCAAAAGTGCTTTGACTCGGTGCCTGCGGAAATAGCATTCAAACTCGCCGAAGAGCTGGGGTTCCATCCGACTGTCCTCCGAACTTTGCGAGCCGCGTATGCCAACATGCAGCGTCACTTCCGTGTTGGAAACACAATTGGGGAAGGTTTCATACCCACGAATGGGATCATGCAAGGGTGTCCAATCAGCGTGGTGCTCATAAACGTGCTGATCAGCGTTTGGATGAGACACATCGCTGAGCTTGACGCAGCGATTCCATTGTCTTACGTGGACGATCTCTACGCATTGCTGAAGAGCTGCGCAAACCTGAAGGAGGCGGTACAACGTTCAAGCGAGTTCGCCGGGCTAACGGGAATGCGAGTGTGCGCGCAGAAGAAGTCCTTTTGCTTCACCACAGCACAGGGTGCATTGGAGCCAGTGCAATACACCGAGCTTGATAGGGCGTTGCAACCGGCAGCGCCACCGGTGACGCTCGCCAGACGGGTTGAGTTCGACGCATTGGGGGTGATGCTGTCCACAAAACCCCAGTCACCAAGCAGAAAACTCACCCTCTCGAGCAGAATCACACAGCGAAATGCAGAAGCAGAAGCGGTCCTAAGAAGAGCCGCCCTCCTTCCGCTACCCGCGCAGGCCAAAGATCTAGCAGTCAGCATGGCAGCCGGGGCGAAGCGGTACTATGGTGCAGTTGTCGCGACCATCGGAAGGACAGACGCTGCGCGTTTGAGAAGGCTGTTCACTGCGGCGGTATGGACAGGCGGCCCCCGCCGTGCCCAAGAAGCTGTACTGCACATCCTTCACCACGGACACAGGCTAGATCCAATCGTAGTTCCCCAATACCGAAGGATTACGACGTGGGCGGAGCAGACCCAAAAATGGGATCATGTCCGGAGGCTGGCGCAAGTGGCGTGGCAGCGAGATGCTGCGCTCGCACAGGTGCGTGGGCCGTTCGCCTTTTTCAAGGACGCACTGGTGGACATAGGTTGGCGGTGGACGGCGCCAACGACGGTCACGTACGAGAACGATGCCGGAGAGACGGTGACCCACGATGCAGCGTCAATGGGCAACACAAAGCTTCTGCAGCATGACGTTCGCCAAGCGCTGCGTCTGCGGGAGATGAAGAAGCTAGCGACAAGAAGGCCGGCAGACTTCGACGGAGCCCAACACGGCATCGACACGCGGGCCACAAGGCACCTCCTTGAGACGCAGGAAACGCCACTGACCGCTTATCAAGCAGGAATGCTGAGAACAGTAATTGCGGGGGCAACACCGGCCACAGGGCGAACCGGTCTCGAGGCCCCGTGCAAGTATTGCGGCTCGCTGGAACGAGAAACAGTCGAACACCTTTTCTGGAGGTGCACGGCGTGGGCGCAAACGAGGTCGGAGTACGCTGACCTGGAGAACGTCCAAGGAACTTGGCCGCCGTGTCTACGTCTTTGTGGAGTAGTCCCCCTGTGCCCCCAAACGCAAAACGCATACCCGCTGCCCATCGACGAGCACCAGCGTCTCCGTGTAGTGGTGAGACTGCAGAGGTTCTTCGTAGCGGTACTGGTGGCCAGACAGGAAGCGGATGGTTTGGCGGATCGGTCCACGCGACACCACCGGACGGTAGAGTATCCGCGAGGATGGGTACCGACGGTCCCCCGGGTCTTGAGCGTACCGGACATCCCACACACAGCAGCCACCTCGAAATGGAAGCATGGCCCGATCCTCTGGACAGCTTTCACGGGCTGGCTGAAAGCGCTCAAGTGGGCGTCGCCGGGGCAGGAAACGGGAATCAGCTACATGGAGCTAGCGGTAGCCTTTGAGTTGGAAACGGGGTGCAAGCTGCCCCCGGTGAAGAATCGGTTCTACGCCCCGCCACCCGAAGTCCCCAGGAACAAGCCGACAACAGCTCGGGGCACGCCGGGGGAGAAGCCGAAGACGGAATCGCAGTGTACTTCGACGGAGGTGCGCGTGGAAACGGCACCGCTTTCGCAGTAGCGGGAGCAGGGGCTGTGTTGTACCGGAACGGCAAGAAAGAAGCGGAGATTGTACTGCCCCTGCCAAACGTGCGCACGAACAACGTCGCGGAGTATGAAGGACTCCTGGCTAGCTTAGAGCTCCTTCAGCAAGTCGAGCGGGAAGTGCGCTGCGTGGTCCGCGGCGACTCCGCCCTCGCAGTGGGCCAAGTGACACGACGAACAAGTTGCTCTGAGCAGCTAAGGCCGATGCTCACCCGCGCAAGTACCCGCATAAGTGCCATCCAGCAGCGGTTACAAGTGGCAGTCGAACACGTTCGGCGGGAGCGCAACCGCGATGCGGACGCGCTCAGCAACGCGGCGATGGACGTAGTGCAGCGGAGCCGGCCACCCCGACAGGAGCAGATGCTGCTGCTGCGACAGTTGCGGGAGTCACTCCTTGGGAAGGCACTGAGCCTGATTGAGCTGGGAAGCTCATACACGAAGGTGACGAAGCGGCCATGGCACTTCGGGTTCGACACGCCGACGACAGTACTAACGTCGCTTGGAGGGTCCATTGTGCGGGGAGTATCGTGCAGAGCGCAGATCACGAGAGCGGCCGAGGACGTTATCCTGGGTGTCAGGGAGCATGTACAAAGCGATCACTTTTCTGCAGAGGAGACACCGCTGTTCCCGCAGCACCTGGCATGGGCCGCTACTTTTCAGCCGGAGGAAACATACCCCGAAGGATGGTCGCAACCCGGAGCCAGACGGGCGAGGTCGCAAAACGTCGACGAATACCGCAGGGAAGGAACTCGAAGGGAAGCCCCACGGAGCCCGGTTAGACCCCAGGAGAAGGAGGGCCCGGGCGGACGAGATGTCAAGGAACTTGTGTGCGCGCGACGCAGCCGACAGTGCCCACGTCCAGAAGCCGAACACTGCCGACCTCATGGACTAGAGCGGTGCAGAGAGACGGAGGAAGAAAGACCATGCTGCCTCAAGCACCACTCCGGCCCGCATGAAACTCCAGGCCCCCATCAGCAGCCCGGGGGAGCATCAGCAGTAACCTAGAAGAAACCGCGCGTGGACGCACTCTCGCTAAGAGGGGGGCCACGTTAAAATAGGTTCTTAACACACACACACACACACACACAACACACACACACACACACACACACACACACACACACACACACACACACACACACACACACACACACACACACACACACACACACACACACACACACACACACACACACACACACACACACACACACACACACAAACACACACACACACACACACACACACACACACACACACACACACACACACACACACACACACACACACACACACACACACACACACACACACACACACACACACACACACACACACACACACACACACACACACACACACACACACACACACACACACACACACACACACACACACACACACACACACACACACACACACACACACACACACACACACACACACACACACACACACACACACACCGATACGAACCCGGCACGAATCTGGCAAGAACTCCGCGCAAACCCAGCATTTCTGAAACTGTTCACACCACGTAGTGGTTTTCGAAAGGATTGGCTTGGATCTTGGATCTTGGACGACCCGTACATACAGAGGAGGTTTCACCCGCGACACTTCTTACTCCGTGCTTCCTCCCACTAATCATGGCACTTCACACGTGGAGTGGATTCTCCTCCCTTCATAGTTCGTAGCAGTCCTCACATCAGCAAATCTGCATCGCTGACCTCACCCCACCCGTTTCCCCTCCTCCGCACCCATCCTCGCGTGGTTGAAAGGTGGAACGATGCCGACCCTATATCTTTAACAACAAACAAGTAAAAGAGTAGTCCTACCCCTCATATCCCCTGGATGGAGGTGGTATGTATGCACACCACAACGAGTGCATACTGGTGGCAGGAAGGTCCTCAGGACCTCTGATGCCTGGATACAGCTGGGGGACCCGTCGATCCGCGAAGAGACCGCGAGATGCGGACAAGAATTCTGTGTGCCCTTCACTCGTTGACACTTTTGTCTCATTAAGCTCAATGAAAGGGAGAAGACTTCAAGGGTTGCACTCGCCATGCGGCAACCCTCCGAGGTATGCCGCCGAAGAGTGAGAGAGACAGGCTAGACCAAGCAACTTGACAAGAGAAGAACCTGGCAAGAACCACCCCCTGGGTGGGCTGATCTGACACAAGCTGTCGTCGGGACAAAGACCACAACACAACCTAGGCTCTGAGTCGAATTTTCTTCAAAAACGATACTCCACCCGCCTCGCAGTCAATCGGAGACTTGGAAATCACCGACTTCATAACACAGGAAGACAGTCTAAGATACAGCAGCTACGTCGAGTATTTCCGCCCTCTAACTCGTTCGTTTTCCTCTCTCCCTCTCTTACTTTCCGAACGCTCAGGCCTTGGCCAGCCCGTTTTCTCCTGCCCTGGAGAAGTCGCTTCCTTTTGACCTTCTCCCTTATTCTTCATCTCCGTACCCTTTATCTTTCTCTCTCTTTCTCGCTATTGTGCCTTTCGATGACCTTCTCCCTTATTCTTCATCTCCGTACCCTTTATCTTTCTCTCTCTTTCTTGCTATTGTGCCTTTCGATGCTTTGACGAAACGTGAAGGTTGCGATCGTTGTGCCCAGTGGAGTTCCGCGCGCTGAATCGCACTCAGTCGAAGCACTTGTAGAAGAAGCGTAATGCGGTTTCTACGTCAAGAGCACCTACGGTAGCTTCTAACCCGGCTTCGATCCCGTGACTCTGCGTGGATCCTTGCTGCGAGTCCGCAGGTTGAAAAAGTGGTGGATACGACCACTCAGACCCATATAGGGGCCACTCAAGGACTCCTCAGCAGTGAACAAAACAGGGACCCATCACAAACGCCCGAATAGCATTCAACCCCACAAGTACCCTAAAAGCACTCTTTTGAGAACTCTCTCACGGCATTGTCAGCGTTTAACTCTGAGTCTGATTCTGCACACGGAGCGCTGCAGAATGTACGGTCGCCATGTGGGTTTCGAGGTTAGGATTCCAAGCCGTCGTGCGGGGTTCGAGAACCCTGATCGAACATCACTCCCGTGGGTATTCCGCATCCTCATCAGCCGGCCCGGAAATCCCGAAATAGGAGTCAGCTGTTGGTGTGGGTGAGTCCCCTGAACCTCCAATCTGCCAGGATTAATTCTTGAACGGATCACCAAACTTAAAACTCAAACGATGATGCGAAGCTTTGTTCTTGTCACCATTGCGGTAGCAGCATGCCAGGTGTGTTTCTCTAGTTGTAGTACTTTCCTCCTTCTTTTCAGTGTGCGGTCCAACGGGGGCGTCGACCACTGGTCAGCCACTAGCACTCCGTCAACGGGTGACTCGAGAACGAAGCCACGAGACTTCGAACGGGGCAAGCTTGTCGAATCTCTGTTTCTCCCTTGTTACTTCAACACTGGAGGGGTCGTTTCTGGTGTGAAGAGTGGTCACCCAGTGGTCGACTTTCGTTCTCGTATCCGGATTATTGAAAGGTTAGTCCCGAATCTGCTGGTTCGCAGGGAAAAGAAGTTGGTGAAAAGACTTGCAGTGTGTGACTGATTTCGAAAATTCTCGAAGTACAAATATGCCCAGTACGTGGCCACCCCCCACAAAAATAGGCGCTCTAAGAAAGCCCATTCATCAACGGTCACACGGTGATCCTAAAATCCCTTATTTTCAAGCGAACTTTAACTCTAAAAATAGCAACGTCGAACGTCGGCCCAGATTCTTATTTTGGCCTATGCCGCCGTGACCTACGTATAGCTAAAGAGCTGGGTCAAATACAACACTTGAGTTGTTAACTTTATTCGGTTTGTCGAATATTAAAAAGAATTCTGGGTAGGCATGATGTGCCGAACAGGAGCAGGCTCTAATAGTGGTAGTGTTTTTTGGCAGCCAGACGCGTGTCAAAACAACCGTTGTTAGTCGACTCCCCGCTTTAACAGCCACTGCAATATTGATAGAGAAACATCCGAAAGGTTCGGCAACCCCCTTTTTTTACCCGTCCTCCCCAGTGTACGCACGATCAGCCGGCTTGCCGGCTGATTAAATCTCGAGCCTTTTTTACCGGCAGACTCGCACAAAACCAGCCGATTTTCAGTGTAAGCGTTGGCTATGCCGCCCATGGCAGACCTTCCAAAAATCAGCCGGCTGATTATCTGCCGGTCAGTTTTTCATGAACTTTTTTTCCGGCTGAAATCAGCCGCTTTTTTCCTTACCGCGAACACTGGTCCTCCCTCGGAGTGGACCGATGGAAAGGACATCTGTGCAGCTATTCCTCCGAAGAATGGGGACGTCGTAGAGCTCTCCTTCCCCGCTTGGGGGCGACCTACACTGAAGGCACAGTCGAACTGCTGGAGTCGCCTCCGCTCTCTCGTCATTCTGGATTTACCCTTGAAGTCGCGTGTCTCCTTCTCAAGGCGCCGATGAGCGCATTCAGTTCGGCTTTAAGTACGAACAATAACCCCAGGCTTCGGCGCCGCTGCCAGTTGAGGCGCCGGTGACACCGCCAGTTGAGCCGCCGGTGACACCGCCAGTTGAGGCGCCGGTGACACCGCCAGTTGAGCCGCCGATGGCACCGCCAGTTGAGGCGCCGATGACACCGCCAGTTGAGGCGCCGATGACACCGCCAGTTGAGGCGCCGGTGACACCGCCAGTTGAGGCGCCGATGACACCGCCAGTTGAGGCGCCGGTGACACCGCCAGTTGAGCCGCCGATGGCACCGCCAGTTGAGGCGCCGATGACACCGCCAGTTGAGGCGCCGATGACACCGCCAGTTGAGGCGCCGGTGACACCGCCAGTTGAGCCGCCGATGGCACCGCCAGTTGAGGCGCCGATGACACCGCCAGTTGAGGCGCCGGTGACACCGCCAGTTGAGCCGCCGATGGCACCGCCAGTTGAGGCGCCGATGACACCGCCAGTTGAGGCGCCGATGACACCGCCAGTTGAGGCGCCGATGACACCGCCAGTTGAGGCGCCGATGACACCGCCAGTTGAGGCGCCGATGACACCGCCAGTTGAGGCGCCGATGACACCGCCAGTTGAGGCGCCGATGGAGTCACCTGAGTACCAATGGTGCTTGGATGCGGAACTCGGCCTCGGAAACAACGACACCAACTTCACCGAAGGCGAAATGGAAGAATGCAAGCAGTTCATCTGCGACAACGTCATCCCCGACGACGGCACCGTGGCTGCCAGTGCTGCTGTCAAGAACGACGCAATCACGAAGCTTCTCCGAGGGAACCAATTCAAATGCGTCCTGGTCGATTACGACCCGGAAAACCCGATTGAATTCCAAGTCATCGGAACCCCGGAAGCTGACAAGAAGGACGACAAGTTGTCGGGGGGAGCCATTGCTGGCATCGTCATTGGCTCAGTCTCCCTCGTCGGGATCATTGTCGGTTATATGTACTGGAAGAAGGCGGTATGCCTCGATTTCATGTCATGTGCGTTGTCTTCCAGTCACAGGACTAGACCCCACTGGACTCACCTGAATTTTGAAATCAAAGAGAACCTTTCCTCGGCACCCTTTGCACTAAGCTTCCGAAGCTAACACAACACCTGCACACAGAGCCTGGCCGCAGGAACGTACGAGAACGTGAACTAGACGCACCCACCACTCCGGAGTCTCCTTTTGTTTCTCGCATCTCGCCGCGCCCCCCTCCTCCCCCCGTCCGCTTTCTGCTCAAACGTATTCTTTAGGCTTCATTACAATTCTTTCCCAGTCACTATTTCTTTTTTTGCGTCGTTCCCCCCACCTGGGTCGATCCTGTTACCATCTGACTTGCCGATGTGTGTAGGTGTGCGGTTAGAGTAGTGTCTGAATCGGACAAAGCTCGTGTAACTTCCCTTCGGCTTCGAGTTGCCGACATGCTGCTCTTGGGTCCTGTTGCTCTTCTCCGGGACCGCGATCCTTCGGGGCACGGATAGAGCGTGGGTGATTCTCGGCTTTATCACAACTGTGTGTATGGTATTGTCTTTGCTGGGCGCATCTTACCCGAAAAATAGCAAGCTCTCTGCGTGACGAGCTTAGCCCAGCAACTCGTGTTGCAAGCATCCGTCATGTGTTGAGTGTTCTTAGGCTCCCTCGCACGGGGATGAGGCGCAAATCACGTCGTCCAGCGAAGTACAATGCTGTGCGTGTGTAGGATTCAATTATGGGTAACCCCTGTTGCGGATTATAGCCCAGGCTTTTAGCATTCTCACGTCACAGCTGAGGTTCCTGCCGACTGTGTGTGTGTGTTTGTGTATGTGCGTGTGCGTGTGCATCGGGACGTATGTGTTGAAGTGTGTGTGTGTGTGTGTGTGTGTGTGTGTGTGTGTGTGTGTGTGTGTGTGTGTGTGTGTGTGTGTGTGTGTGTGTGTGTGTGTGTGTGTGTGTGAAGGTGTTTTTATTTATTCGAACGGGGAGTACAAAAAGGGGGCAAGCGGTGGGGCTGCGTTTGTCAGTTTTTGCTTTACCCCTCCAACCTCGCTCTTGGCGAGTGGACATGAGAAGTTCGCTCAGAAACGTAAGGATTCCAACTTGACGCGCCGAAGGCGCTCAAGCAAGCTTGCTAGTGTGTGTGTGTGTGTGTGTGTGTGTGTGTGTGTGTGTGTGTGTGTGTGTGTGTGTGTGTGTGTGTGTGTGTGTGTGTGTGTGTGTGTGTGTGTGTGTGTGTGTGTGTGTGTGTGTGTGTGTGTGTGTGTGTGTGTGTGTGTGTGTGTGTGTGTGTGTGTGTGTGTGTGTGTGTGTGTGTGTGTGTGTGTGTGTGTGTGTGTGTGTTTTGGGATTTCAAAAGATGCGATCGTGCACACACCGCCGCTTTCCATGCTCGATCCCTCTACTCCCGACACCTTCGTTATACAACGACCCCCCGCCCCTATTCCATCTTTTCTTTTTTTTAAACAACCTTTCTCCTTTCCTACTTACTTTGATCATAGGTGTCACGGCAAGTTTTGGCAGCCGCTGCTTAACAAAATTTGACGTGGGCGGCTTTAGATTTACATCTGAATGACACCTCAACACAAAACAAGTTGTCGACAACTAAGAAGTAAAAGAATAAAACAAAACTACGCATTTCGTTCATTTTCTTCGAAGACTTGATGCTAGCATCAAACATGCGTGAGAGGTGCCTAAAAATTGAACCATGCCCCCCTCTCCCCCAGCGGGGTACCCCCGCTGGTTGCTAGAGTCTGTGGAGCTCCGCCACGTGCAGGTAGAACTGTTGTACTGCCGGACTGCTCGATCGGCGGCTCCGATGGTTTCTTCATTTCCTCGACGTCTTTGGCTTGGCATTTCTCAGTTTGCAAGAAGCCTATTTTTCTCGGCGTCACCGAGAATGATACGGTATTCTTGTTTCCTTGGTCCTGTATACCACGTACCAGTACATGTACACTACATGCTAGTAACTATGCATGCACGCTGTTTGTCTCGCTCATACCTATGCCCAGAAGCTTGTAGGGGTACAACGCGTAGCAGTACTGCAGTGACATGTAGTATGTACCACCCCGTTAGGACAGATATCCAGGCGCGGGCGCTACCCTTTTAGTTTCCCTTTGCTTCTGACTTCCCGCACAACGAGCGAACAGCGAACCAACACAACGCGTAGCAGTACTGCAGTGACATGTAGTATGTGCCACCCCGTTAGGACAGATATCCAGGCGCGGGCGCTACCCTTTTAGTTTCCCTTTGCTTCTGACTTCCCGCACAACGAGCGAACAGCGAACCAACACCTTATGTAACTCACACGGAGATCCCCAACATCACGACAAAAACAACGTGAAAAAGGTAAAGCCTACCTGAAAAGAGGTCCCAAAGTTGGCCAGAACGCGGCCGGCCTGTCGAAAAAGAGTAGCTGTGTATTCGCCGAGAGAACGGGTTCTTCTCTTGCACACGAGAGCAGTTTCTAGGTTGCCACGGGCCCGTAGGTTTGGCGCACAACCTGGGGCAAAACCGGAGAAAGCGTTCTAGCCATTCTTTCAATGGAAGCTGAGGCTCCCCATCAAGACGCTAGCCGCCGCCGTCGGCCGTGCAAATTGCCAAGAAAAGAGCCCGCGACGTGTCAAGACGGTGCTCCCCTCGCCCGCCAGCCAGAACGGCCCCGGCTGTGTCAACGTCGACGTCACCCTCGGTGACGGGGGCAGCCTGCACCGCGCCTCTGACGAAACGAGTTGGAGTGCAGGAACCACTCTACTCTGTACTTCTAAGGCGGGCGTAGGTCGTCTCTCTCTCGGAAATGTCAGCGCGGTAGCGATGACAGCGAGAACACATATAGGTGGGAGGGGAGAGGCCCTGGGACTGCTAAGGCGTGACAACCGTCTTACTGCTCTCGGGGCTCCGACTGGTAGGGTTGGAATGGCGGTGACATGGACGCGCGCGTGGTGGAGATGGACGGGAGGGCCCACAACCCGTCCGGTGGAGCGCGTGGTGCGGGTGGACGGCCGCAGTCGGGCGGACGAGCCGGGCGACGAGCGGCAGGCCTTCGGTCGCTGGGTGAGGAAGCGGCCGAGGGTGGACGGGGAGGGCGCCGCGGGGACGGGTGCGGCCGCCGTTCGCTCTCGCCGACGTGGGCATCGCGGGCGGGCTGGCGGTGTACGACGAAGCCCCGGACAACGTGTCCAGCTCGACCTACTCGTCGACGCCCTCACTTCCAGGGTGTCGAGTGGCTCCGGGTAGGCGGGCGGACGCGGGACTCCCTCTGGCGAGGGTAACATCGAACCGCATCGACCTGCACGCGTTGGCGGCGATGGACGGTGTCGGTCGATTCCGCGAGGTGCTGCCGATGTTGATGGATCCGGTAGCGTTTGCGGGGGCGGTCGTGTCTGGGGACGCCGTAGGCGGGTGCCGGGTGCCGTCGCGCGGGATGGAGCGACACCGGGCGACTCTGCGGTCGTGCGGGGTGGCGAGCGACGCACGTTCGCGGCCGGCATTCGCCATGAAGGCGTTTACCACGCCGAAGAAGGACGGACGAACGGCACGTCTCGTTCTGGATGCCCGGCCGCTGAACGACGCGATGCGCCGGCCGCCCAGCATGGACCTGCCCCGGCTGCGCGACTTCATCGCCGAGGTCGAGAGGCACCGGTTCGCCATGCAGTGCGACGGCGTGTCGTACTTCTACCAGTTCCCAGTAGACGCGAGCATTTCGCGATATTTCGGGATTGGTATGAAGGGGTGCGACATGCTGTTGAACGTGCTGTGCATGGGGTGGTCTTGGGCGCCGTGCATTGCGCAGCGCGCGTCGAACGTGCTGGTCCGGGACCTGGGCCTCGCCTGGGTGGACAACTTCCTTGTCTTGGGTGGGACGCTGGACGAGGCAGAGCGGAACGTGGCCGTTTTTCGGAAGCGGGCGCAGGCGGCGCGGGTCGAAGTGCGGGCGGAAGGCGACGACGCGCTGTGGCAGGTTCGCTCGCGGTTCGTGTGTGTGGGTGTGGAGTTCGACCTGGCTGCCGAGACTCGACCCCCACACCTGGGATTTGATGAGAGCGAACCGGAAGAAGAAGAAGCGCATGAGGAACTGAGCCGTTCGAGGGTGGAAGACATCGTGTATGACCCATCGAAATGGGACAACCTGTCGGAAGTCCAGGCGATGCAGCTGATGGATGAGCTGAAGAAGCTCATTTCTAACGAACGTGGCGACGCCAGGGACGCAGCGTCGTCGGTGGTGGGCGTGGTTCAGCTGATGCTGGACCATGGCACCTGGGAAGAAATCGCATCGCGCCTCTTGGATTTGCTGTTATTCTTGCAATTCCGCACGAGACATGGTCTGCATGCCGCTATGGCGTACCAGTCGAAGATGGCGCGCGAACGGGGGATCCCGCGAGCGCGGAAGGCGGCGATGGACGCTGCGGACGCGACGGCGAAAAGGAAGCGCGCCCCGGACGGCATAGAGGGATCGAAGAGGCGGGATCGAAGAGGCCCCGGTGGCAGCAGTTTCGGCCAACCCCGGTCCGGGGTTTTCGCCCTCGCACAACGCGAGGATTTCGGAAATGAAGGGGACGGGCGTGAACCCGTCCAGTGCGCACAAGACCGGAGAGCCATTACAAGGCCAGGGCGGTGTGCGGAAGATTCGGCCTACGACAAGTACGCACAAGACCGGAGAGCCGATTCAAGGCCAGGGCGGTGTGCGGAAATTCACCCCAACGATAAGAGAGATACGCGTGCGATCCGTTCCCAGACCGCACCTCGGGTCGACGCGGAAGCAGGTCGAGACGAAGATCTTTTCGATTCGCGATGGAAACGTTTGGGAGAAGAGATCAAGAAGTTGATCCCTTGGCAAGACGCTCCGCAATATGCAGTGGGGCCACAGTTGTCGGCGGAGAGAGGCAGACTCCTCCGAAGCTTCGAAGAATTCGCGGCCAAGGAGCCGAATACAGTTCTGGACGATACTGGAGGGTCGGATAGCTCAGGAAGTTGCAAAAGCGCGTTGTAGAGGGTGGGATAGCTCGGGAAACTGCAAAAAGCGCGTTGTAGAGGGTGGGATAGCTCGGAAAGTTGCAAAAAGCGTGTCCTAGAGGGTGGGATAGCTCAGGAAATCGCAAAAAAGCGCATTGTGGAGGGTGGAATAGCTCAGGAAGTTGCAAAAAGCGCGTTGTAGAGGGTGGGATAGCTCGGGAAATCGCAGAAATCGTCTACTGGAGGGTGGGATAGCTCGGGAAATTGCAAAAAGCGCGTTGTATAGGGTGGGATAGCTCGGGAAACTGCAGAAAGCGCGTTGTAGAAAAGTGGGATAGCTCGGAAAATTGCAAAAGGCACCATCTAGAGGGCGGGATAGCTCGGAAGATCGCAAACACGGCTTTGCCGAAGAGCATGATACAGTGACAAAAGAAGAGTCTCAAATTAGTGCCCTCGAGTCCTTGTATCTGAGCCAGCTCTTGGAGTTAGCCAAAGTGTGTGAAGCAGCTCCGCCAACTCAACGTTCGAAGAAGGATGTCCTGGTCGAGTTGCTGAGTCCTCACTTTGGAGAGCTCGAAGAAGAAGTTCGAACCATGATGGCAAAGAACGAGCAGTCTCGGGGCGAAGCAAGAAGAAAGAAGAAGAAAGAAAAAGAAAAAGGCCGCTCCTGGTCCAGGAACGTGACGGTCAACCACACAGTTTGCAAAGCTTGAGTCGGAGGCAGCACAGTGCTACAACCCCGTCCGCTCTGCCCTGCGGCTGACCGTCTCGACGAGCGCGAGCGCCAAGCCCCAAGGTGCGCCACGCCTTGATGTTTTAGTTTGGGGCGAAGCAAAAGAAAAGAAAAAGCGTGCCCGTGCCTCGCAAGGCCCGTCCTGAGGAGGAAGCGAACTGCGCCGGGGAAGCCCCTTTGAAAACGTGCCCTGTTCTGTCCCTGGGCTTTTGGTGGTTTGCGAAAGAGCCGGCTCCGTCTTGCATGGCATGCTACTTATCGAGGCATCCGGAAAACGATGTGACACAGGAAACGGCCGGCTTGGTCTTCCTTGTACGGCATGGAAACCATTATTTAGGAAGCCGGCAAAAAGAAACTGCGGCAAAAAAGCCATTTTCTCCAGAATTCCAGTTCCATATTCCTCAAATAGCCAACTTCGTTTCGTTTCTCCGAAGATTTGGTCTAGCATCTCCCTCGAATGCGCGATTAGGTCTACTTTCCTGTGAAGTTCCCTTTTTTCCATTGTATTGCCCAGGAGACACTGCGCCGAGCAGGAAGTTTTTGAGAAGATGTTCGATCCGAGGGCTGAACCACCTTCCTACCACTCTAACTACTCCACAGTCGTGTTTTTTGGGGGGTTTTGCATGAAGCATCTCCTCGGATGCGCGATTAGATCTACTTTCCTGTGAAATTCCCCTTTTTCCATGGTAATTGCCCAGGGGACACTGTGCCGAGCAGGAGATTTTTGAGAAGATGTTCGATCCGAGGGCTGAACCACCCTAACTACTCCACAGTCGTATTTTTTGGGGGGTTTTGCATGAAGCATCTCCCTCGAATGCGCGATTAGATCTACTTTCCTGTGAAATTTCCCTTTTTCCATGGGAATTGCCCAGGGGACACTGTGCCGAGCTGGAAATTCTTTGAGAACGTGTTCGAACCACCCTCCTACCACCCTAGCTACTCCACAGTAGTGTTTTTTGGGGGTTTTGCATGAGTTTTCCAGCTGAACGCGGTAAAAAAGCCCTCATAATTTTTTTCCCAAATTGCCCCATTGTAGCTTGCCTTGCGTGGGACCCCCTAGCATACTGCTCAAAGACGAATAATTACTAGTACACGTCTTCTTGGCGGATAGTCACCTACCGTGAAGCCAAAGCTCGAGCAGTGTGGCTCCTGGAGCCTGGCGCGTTTGGCGCGGCGCGGCGCGTTTGGCGCACCCTGTAGCCCCAAGGAAAATTAGGCTCCCTCGTCACATGAACGGGGCAAAAAGAGTGCCTCGGCGGAATTGATAATTTGCCCCGGGCCATTTTTCAATGCACAAACAGTGGAATCTGGTTTTGGCAAAAGTTGTGGTGATATTTTCCGGCTGGTCCACGAGACAGATCTTTTTCAACGACGTTTTGCTCGCCCTCAGCTCCGATGAAGAGAACGGTTCAAAATAGACTCGGGGACCCACAAGTATGTGTGCGGTTCGTGACTCCTCATAAGATGCTGAGCTCCGGGCGGCAGGTTTACTGTGTGAAGGACAGGAATTGTCCCCAGGTAGGTGACAATTTCCCGCTGGTCCAGTCCACGTAGCAATTCTTTTCCGACGACTTTTTGCTCGTTTTTTTCTCGGATGAAGAGAACGGTGGCCCGGAACCGTAAGTGGATTCTTGTGGTTCGTACCATGGATTACCATGGTGCACACGTCCAAACCGGTCCAAAAAGGCTGCAGGGATCGATCCCCTGGAAAAAGTTTCTTTTTCAGTGGCTCTGGAAAGACAGGGGGTGTGGGACCAGAATAGGTTGACACCCTCTGAGAACAGGTTTTCTGGAAGATTTCGTCATCGATCTTCTCATCGAACAAAAAGACTGTCGAAACGCGCGCTGGGATCGCCGAGAAAATGGACGAATGATGATCCCAAAATGAAAAGGTTGTCAGGGTTTTCTGGCGCGGCTGGCGCAGGAGCCGCACACTGGCTCGAGAGACCAGCAGCAGCGGCGTTTCGCACTTTTCCTGTCTTTGTGGTTGGTGCAGATGCCTGGGTCAGCAACAATTCTGGCTCTGTATTCACTGGTGCAGGGGTCACTACACGCGATTCCGAAAGAGGTTTCTCATCAAGAGATGAATCGTCGTCGTCCGCCGAAGAAGTGTCATCCACCGGAGAGTCGCTCACGTCGCTGTCACTGGCTTCATCAGCCGACACGCCAGCTCATCATCTTTATCATCATCATCATCATCATCATCATCATCATCATCATCATCATCATCATCATCATCATCATCATCATCATCATCATCAGCATCGTCATCATCATCACCATCCACTTGGTTCATCACAGGTAGTTGCAACAACATACTGAACCAACCAACCATTGTCGTTGCATTGTGTCCTATAGTTGCACTATTGCTGCATACGCAGTTCAAACCTATGGTTTGTTACTCCTATCGTTGCACGACATCGCATCGTTGCACTACATCGGTGCACTACATCGCTGCACTACATCGTCGCACTACATCGTTGCACTACATCGTTGCACTGCATCGTTGCATGGTATCCCTATGCCTACCATAGTGAGCAACGATCATGCAACGAAGCAACGATGGTTAGGGATATGTGCGCCACAGCTCGTTTCGTGAAGCTGGCGGGTACCATTCAGTTGCCGCTGACTTAGGAGGCACCGGCTTTTTGAATATTGGCCTCGGGGCCGTTTGCAGGTGCATTATTAGGTTGCAGGCTCTCTGGATGGCAACGGTCCGCAGGTACGTCCGCGAGCCCTTGGCATCTAGCGAGCCCAGCGACAGCGAGTCAAGGAGACCTAATCCTCAAATAACGCTAAAACAAATTCGGTTCCCGAGTTCATAAACAGCTTGAAAGCCTGCATCCACGAACACACGAAACGAACTGTGGCAGTGAAGGCAGAGGAGGAAAGGAAAGTTCACTACACAGAGAAAGCCGCAGCTTGAGAAGTTCGGAGGCCCAGTGGCGGCAATATATGCCGCGGAAGCCTCGGAGATGACCTAAAACGTTGATTCCTGCCGGTTTCTCATATGTTCAAGCATACTGTACTGTGAGTTATCTCATTCTCGCATATTCTGAGCCAAATCACCTACCCCCCCTGAAAGCGACTTGAGCTCGATTACACTCGATTACGCGTCGATTACACTCGATTACACTCGATTACGATCGATTACAATCGATCAGCTTTTGGTGAATTGGGGGGGTACTGTAACAATTGATTAAACACACAGCACTCAGCCAATCCTGATTAGCTGATGCAACGTGTCTATTATCGAGCCTTCTTCTGGGGCTAAAGATGCTGATAGCACGATCATCGAATATCGAACAAAAAGAAGCATATTCGTCTGAAAAAGAGATGTAGCCAGGCAGTGCAGCAGGGGACGAGGAAGTTCGGACTGACTTGTGGAAGCAGGTTGTCGAGTGCATAGGGGCTCGGGTACCATTTTTAGTCGTTGGGGGTATTGGCAAGGGGGTTCAGTGGACACTCATCTGTTGGCTCCTCGTTACTGCCCACGTAGGTTCCGGGAGGTCTGCTTGGCTGCACGCGGCTTGTGGTGTTGCTTCGTTCTTGAACTTTTTCTTCGGCTTCATGCGGTTCATCGTCCCGGCCTGCCCCTGGTACATGACTCGTCTCGTCTCCGTAGCTCGTCTATCCTGCTTCACTTCGTGCTTCCATCGAGCCTACTTGCGCTGTCACATTCCGATGGGTAGTGCGTCTGCGGGAGGAACCTGCCGTTAGGGTGGCTGACACACCCTGTCCCTGCGGCCTTCATCGCTGTCTGCTCTCGTGCGGCCACTGTGGGGCATGATTCCGCCTCGGATCCTCGGTTGTGCTCCTTAGCTGGATCGCTAGCTCGATAAGAAGAGCTGGTGTGTGGGCACAAGCGAATGTGGTTGCGGTTGCGGGCCGGCCGGCGTGACTGCGAGCAGACAGGCTGCATGCGCGTGGGCCCAATCGCGCCATTCACGCGGTACTCCAAAGGCCTAATCGGGCCGGGCCGGCACATACAGATTGCGACCGGGGCCAGCGTCGCACCTCGGTCTCGTCCCTTACAGCCGGAGCTCGTGGCTCTCCCCAAGCCTCTGGGAAGGTGGCGGAGCTGGGAAGACGCGAGAGAAAACCAAAGTAGCGGCGGCCGACCTCTGTCTGCAAGCACGTCTCTGGCAGGGCAGTCGGCACCAAACGGAGCACAGTACCTCTTCCAAAGCAGTCGGCAGAAGCGGAGCACAGTCAATCAGGCATTCAGAGAGTGCAAAGCATGTCTCTTGTAGGGCATGTGCTCTCGGGAAAGGTCAGCGCGGTAGCGATGACCAGGAGAACACATACAGATGGGTGGGGAGAGGCCCTGGGACTAAGGCGTGACTACCCCCGTCCCTGTCCCTCCCAGGGCGCCACCCCGAATCTAGCCTGGCTCCACCACGGTGAAGGCCCACACCTGCGGTTTCCGTCCCTCGTATGCTTGTGCTTGGCACTTCTTGGGCCAGACAGTGGTCAACATGGTCGCTCATGGGCCAGCCAGGTTTCCACCAGTGGTCGAACCCAAAATACTAGTGTCAATTTCGATCACACTCTACAACGCTCGACTACACTCTACTACACTCTACTACACTCGATTACACTCTACTACACTCGATTACACTATATTACGCTCGATTACGCTCGATCAGGGGGTGGGTGAATTGGCTCATATTCTCGCACGTGCGAGAATATGCGAGAATCATGCGAGAATTTTGCGAGAATCGGGGCCGCGACCCCCCAATACGAGAATATGCGAGAATACGAGGCATTCTCAGATGGTCGGAGACATTCTCAATCGGTGGGAGACACTTGTTGCCCCCGGCTGCGTCCATCCGACGCGCGAACCGACGCAAACGCGAAGAAACGAGCGAAGGGTCATCCAACGATGGCTCCGGCCGGGAGGCCACAATGACACCCACTCGTAGGCCGCCTCCGCGGCGACGTAACAGACGCGTTCCATCTGCTGTGACGTAGACACGGAGTGTGCATAGTGCGTTGCTCAGGGTTGTCGAAGGCCTGACAATCACACTAATGCAACAAGTTGGTCGCGGGAGCCGGGGCAGTCTTCTACGACAAAGGCGTCAAGCAGTGGGAAGTTGAGAAGCCCATCGCCGGGAGAGCGACGAACAACGTGGCGGAATACGTCGGGTTCGTCAGCGTGTTGGCGAGGTTGCTGCGGGACCCCGTGCCGCCGACACCCCGCACCATCGTCGTCAAGGGCGACAGCGAACTGGTCATTGGTCAGATAAAGGGCACGAAGAGGTGCAACGAAACACTCCGGCGATACTACGACCAGGCGCAGAACCTGTTGGCGAAGCTGCACGACCGACGGACGACGATCGAGCCGGTGCACATTCCTCGCGAGCTCAACAAGGATGCGGACGAACTGTCGAACCGCGCCATGGACACCGCACAGCGACAGGCGGCACAGGCCTACAGCGACTCGGCGACCGCGAAAGGGTGGGCGATGAGGACCGCGCTGAGCAGGTTGGGCAAGATTGCGCGCGTGAAAGCCGTCCACCCGGCCCTCGAGATGCGCGTCAACCACCTCACCAGCCTCGGGGGACCCATCCTCCATGGCCTCAACAAACGGCCGCAGATCAACAACCGGGAGGCCTTCGAAGCGGTGATGCGGGCGTTCGAAGTCGCCGCCGTACGGCACGTGCCCAAAAAGATGGCGAACAAAGGACGGGGCGACCAGGGCGGCCACTGGGAGAAGGCGGGTGTCCTGACCGGCAGCTTCCGACCCCAGGCCCATTACCCACGGGGGTGGCAACACAGCGGCGAGAAGTGGAAGGCACGGGCAAGACACGACCGGGCGACGCACCGTCGCGCACGCGGCGGCGGCAGCCGCCACCTTTGGGACGTCCTAGCGAACGCCGAGAAGAAGAAAGCCGACGCGCAACGGGCGGGGTGCAGACCGGGATCGTCAACCAACCGCCCGACAGCGGCTGCAGCGGCAGCAACAGCGGCAGTGACATCGACAGCGGCGACGTCGCGAGGACGCACGGAAGGACCCGCGGCACAGCACCAGTCCATTCCCCACGCGGGGGGAGATGGCCGTGGAACCCTCCCCCGGGATGACGAAGGCCGGGGAGAGCCGGGGGCAGTGAAGTAACGAAGCCCGCGAACGGTGGGTGGTGACCCCTCCGAACAGTCTCCCTGGCCCTGGCCCACGCCTGATGCCGCAACCCCTTAACCCGGGCGGCGGCGCTTTGGCATGAGCCAGGAACCTCAAGGGGAGCAGCGCGAGAGGCATCATCCACGCTTCAAAGGCCCACACACACTAATGCAACAAGTTTACAACTTGTTGCAGGTGGGAGACATTTGCCTTGAGAATGTCTCCCGGCATATGGGAATGTCTCCTGGCTTTTAAACGTGTCTCCCATCGTTTCAGAGTGTCTCCCGCCCCTAAAATGTGTCTCCCGGGGCAGGAGACATTCGGAGATGGTGGGAGACATTCTCAGATGGTCGGAGACATTCTCAATCGGTCGGAGACATTCTCAATCGGTGGGAGACACTTGTTGCATGTGAGAGACATTTGCCTTGAGAATGTCTCCTGGCATTTAAACGTGTCTCCTGTCGTTTCAGAGTGTCTCCCGTCCCTAAAACGTGTCTCCCGAGGCAGGAGACATTCTGAGATGCTGGGAGACATTCTTAGATAGTCGGAGACATTCTCAGACGGTGGGAGATTCGTTCACACTACAACCCAAAGTGACGAAAAATATCTGAGCCCACCGCTCTGAAAGTGGGGGGGGGGGCTCATACAAAGTTTCACCAAATAATAAAAACACCTTCCCACACACACACACACACACACACACACACACACACACACACACACACACACACACACACACACACACACACACACACACACACACACACACACACACACACACACACACACACACACACACACACACACACACACACACACACACACACACACACACACACACACACACACACACACACACACACACACACACACACACACACACACACACACACACACACACACACACACACACACACACACACACACACACACAGAGCATGGTGGGGTCGTATGAGGCCATGAACTAGGCGCCGCAACCGCAGGCATCTTGTTAAGAACTATCCATCCATCAGCCGGCTGACCCCCCCCCCCCCCCCCCTTTGTTGTGTTTATCTGTATCTCGCCACCCCGTGTCCTTCGTGCCATCAACCAGGCTCACATATCTGTCCTGTCTGCAGACAACTCAGGTTCCGCGCAGGTGATGGTCGTGGGGGGTTGGGCATCGGAGCATTCGTGCACCGACCGCAAGTAGGCCTGCTGCTAAATTAGGATGGACACCCACCCAGATGATACCTCAAGCTGGAGCCCGTTAAGATTCCGTCCTCTTGTACCTGTTCGGAGGTGGTATTTGGTGGCGTAGCTACATGCAGCCCCCCTGTGCCCGTGGCTTGAAGACCGAAGCAAGCTGCAATGTAGGACACGGTGATTCCCCACGTACTATTTCGAGACACCGACACCGTTCGTTGCTCCACTTTTCCCTCCCCTTCGAACGAGTACGTCGGACATTTCGTGTGACGAACACCCACAAGAAAGTATCAATGTAGACCTTGACCGATGCGGACCTCATGGCAATCTGGAGACGGTCGCATGAGTCCCTGTCGGCTAGCCAACGTGTGTATGCAGGTAAAAGTGTACGTACCGGTACGTGTGTTTGTTTGTGTTGCCTGGCCAGTTGTTGACCACTGCAAAGCAATTGGTTAGTTGATCACTGCAAACGAGTGTACGTACTGGTGTGTGTGAGCGTGGCCTGTTGTGTATGCGACAAAGTAACAGGAGGAGAGAAGAGTCAACCGACGGGGGTCCCCCCCGCGAAACCTTCCTATTTCCTAGCTAGCAACAAACATGCGTCCTGCCTAAACATTAAACAAAGTATTTCCCCCTGGATTGGAGTGTTCGTTTTCCGACCCTAACGTTTTCAACAACCTTTTTTTTAAACCAAACATGAAATGTTGGAGGAAATGAGAAGCTCGTCGCCGCGAACCGTGGTTCAAAACGAAAACAACTCTCTCATCCCATCATCATCATCATCATCATCATCATCATCATCATCATTAGTTTTGTATCAGCCGCGGTTGTGCGAGTAGCGAGCTCTTATTTCTTTTAAACGACTCTGTATTCTGAGGCCGAACGGGGGATCCAGAAAGCCATCTTCTGAGCAAAGAACCCGTTTCTCTGGGTTTAGAAGTTGGTGCTGGCCACAGTACCGTTTTCTAGACTGTTTCTTGTAGTAAGCCGTCTTCTTTGTGTTAACAATGCATTGCTGGTGCTAAGAATTAGTAGTTGGCGGCGGTACTGCATGAAACTTCCCAGAGCAGGTGAGCTCCGCTAGTGTGCACAAAGCAAAGAAGGCGCCGTTCTGATTGTTGCCCTGATCGAGCTTTTCCCTTTCCGTTTTCATCATTTTGTTCCTTTGAATGAGCACCTGTTTCGTAGTAAAGGCTCGAGGTGGCCGCCAGTTGCTGAAGTCACAAAGGGCGGATATCTCGGTTCAGTGCCCGGGCTAACGCTCAGCGTTCAAAAATAAAGCATCTTAGATTCTAGGCATCTTTGTTGGTGTGTCTAACGGGCCCATACCCTATAGTTTCCATGATGTATGACTTCATTGCCCTTACCCCGGCCTAGTACCCGTCTGGGGGTAAAACCCCAACAGAAACCCGTGCCGACTACCCAACTCCTTTGGAATATAGCACCGTTGGTATTTGACTAGTTGTATTCATACTCCGGCGCCTCCCCGAGTATTTTCGGAAACCAGGTTCTTCATCAAAACTGCACTTCTTGTACTACCTGCCTTTCTACTTTGTTTACTTTTCACTCTATGCGTGTCGCTGCAACTGATGCACGATGACCTGACCAACTAAAAAGTCCACATGTTTCACGCACTCGAAAATTCCCGATTTAGGGCAAGTGAGAAAGTGCACGCAATTCCGTGCCAATTTCTCACAGAATTGGCCAAGCCTGGGTACCTTTAACCAACGTACATTACACTACACCCACGGCACGAAATAGGACTTCTTGCTTTCCTGCTCAATTTTCCGCTGAAGAAGACGAAGAAGGCGAAGAACACATATCGCAAGTTATCTTCTTTGTATCGTCAACACCGTGTGATCCAAAAGACCAGCCCGGCAAACCCTTCCTCAGGTGAAGTACCCGCGAAAATGAAAAGGTGGAAGAATGCGGCCCGGGCGGAGCGAGGCCCGGCGGGCGGTCTGTTCGACGAAGAGGAGACGATGGTCCTCGCGTGGGTGAAGAACGCTTCCGGCGGCACAGTCGAAGCCGTGGGGGCGGCGGGAGACGACCTCTGCGCCGCGTTGCCGCCCGGCAAGCGTGCCTCCCGCACGGACTTGGTCCGGATCCGGCTGCGCGGAAGCCGGAAGTGCCAGGGAGCCGTCGACGGAGATGTGGTGCGGGTGTATCCAGGCAAGGAACAGCAAGACCGCTTCCTGAGAGCTGGAGACATCGGATCCTGCCCACCCCTCGGGGATGCTCTGGTATCCGATGCCTCAGATCAGCGGAGCACAGATCCGCAGAGCAAGCAGCCGGCTTGCGATCTTCTCCAGCACTTCGTCCTCATACGCATGCCTACAGTCAGCGCGGCCTCAGACAGCGACTTTCTTTTGGTGGAACCGTAGACAGACCCCTCACGCAAAAACGGCGGTTTCCGCGTAATTGTCTTGACGGGAGACCAACGGCGTGCCTCCCGCACGGGCTTGGTCCGGATCCTGCGCGAAAGCCGGAAGCGCCAGTGAGCTTTCGACGGAGATGTGCTGCGGGTGTATTCAGGCAAGGAACAGCAAGACCACTTCCTAAGAGCTGGAGACATCGGATCCTGCCCACCCCTCGGGGATGTTCTGGTATCTACCGACGCCTCAGATCAGCAGGGCACAGATCAGCAGAGCAAGCAGCCGGCTCCAGCACTTCGTTCTCATACACGTGCCCACAGTCAGTGCGGCTTCAGCCAGCGACTTTATTTTGGTGGAACCGCAGATAGACCCCTCATGCAAAAACGGCACTCGAACTCGTGTCTCCGTTTCGAGGGGAGGAGTTGGCTGGTTGGTGTGGTCTTTGTGTGGTTCGTTCTTGTACAGTTATTTTATGGGTTCAAAAAGGCTGGCTGACAAGAGTAACTCGTTAACTAGTCATTCTTACTGGCTGTGCTACACGGCGAAGTCGAGCTGCCTGTGGCTGCTTGCCCTCGAGAACTTGTGTGTCACTGTCGTTTTCACAGCTGTTGTACTTCTACCGAGCAAACAACAAGGGATTCCACACCATTTTATTTCAGCCACATGCAACAACTCCACCGCACGCCGAGTCCACCCTTCGGTACATCTTCGTCCCGATGATGTGACCTGTTTCAGGGGTTTCCGGGCTCTTGCCGGTACTATGAAACGGTGTGGATCACACCACCAAGACTTCACTTTGTTTACGAAGTTCTTGAACCTTATCTCTCTCTCTTTCTCCCTCCCTCCCTTATGCACGATACATCTAGCCCTTTTCGTTGTCGTGTTTGTTTCATGAAAAGAGCAAGAATGGCCCTCCTCTACCGTCCCCCGGAAAAGGTTGCATTGGCAGAACTGTGAAGATGATGGTTGGTTAGACGAAAGCGAGATAAGCTCGGCTCTCATAGTGATATAGCTCAACAGGGTAAGCCCTGATTCTAAGATTCACGGTTTAGACGCAAGGTCTGATGTTGCACCTGCTTTCCGATACCAAACAGATGTTCTGTTGTACCACACACGTTAGGAATTAGTTGCCGGAAGAAGGCTCAAAGGCTATTGAAGGCACCAAGTCTCCGGGTCCAAGACACCCTCATTTTAGTCTATCTCTTCTGCCAACAGGAGCAACTCAGCTGTTTCTTCTGATGCAGACGCAGGGGGTAGGGTCTCTCAGTTACGAAGCCCGTGCCGTTTTCCAACAAGCAATGCCCATATAAATACGCTGAGATAAGGCCCAGCACTATGAGGTCTTTCGAAGCCGGAGTGGATGGAGTCTCGGGCCTCGTCGAGCCCAGGGCATTGTGGCTCAGGTAGGTACTTCCGGATGTACACGTACCTTCAAGGGGACGAGTTCCGCGCGACGCTTCTACCGCAGTTGCAGTCACATTGTGTCTTTGTGCACACCTGAAATCCGCTGGCAGTTGGAAAACTCCATCGGAAAGTTGGTCTCAATTTACAGGCCCTTGCCTTCAGGACATCCTCGTGGTGGCAGTGCTCAGGGTTTCGGGGGGGCTGGTTTAAGAATAGGGGAGGGGAAAGTCACGCCACTTTTCCAACAAAACTCCCAAGACTGCACTCCTCGCAGGAATGTACTTGGTGTCGGTCACAAACAGTCCCGGACATGGCTAGCCATAACCCATAACGAAAGCGTGCACCAAATATACAACCCGTAACCATAAAGCCCTTTCTTGCTCTAAGAGAACTAATAAAAATAAAATAACGCTAGAACCCATTTAACAACGGTCACACGGAGACCCTAAAACCCCGGAATTTCAAGCGAACGTTTTAACTCTAAAACTATACGCAGTTCCGCCGCGCCAAATGGTCGGCGACTGTTCGGCGCGGCAGACTTTGGATTGACTTGTTAGTCTTCGTGTTTCACATCATCGCCCCACCATCCCCCCCCATAGCTATCGGAAAAGAAGAGAGGAACTCCACCCCGTAGAAAAGGAAGGAATAACAAAGGAATACACCGGACCGGTTTAAGACCCCCGCCGAGAAGATGCCGAAGAACAAGGGAAAAGGTGGTAAGAACAGGAAGAGGGGAACGAACAAGAACGAGCCGGAGAAGCGAGACCTGAACCTGAAGGAAGAAGGACAGGAGTACGGGCAAGTCGTGAAGATGCTCGGCAACGGGAGGCTCGAGGTGTACTGCTTCGACGGTACAAAAAGACTGGGCGTGATCTGCGGGAAGATGCGGAAGAAGAGCTGGGTCAGCAACGGTGACATTGTGTTGGTCGGGTTGCGGGACTTCCAAGACTCGAAGTGTGACATCATTTTGAAGTACAACGCAGACGAGGCGAAGAGGCTGAAGAAGCAGGGCGAGATCCCCGAGCACGTGAAGGCGAACGAGGACGAAGACGCACAAGGCGGAGCCGACAACGTCGTTTTCGAAGTAGACGGCTCCGACGAAGACAGCGAAGGCGACATGCCGCGGAACCGGAACATCATCGCCGACGACTCCGACTCCGAATCCGAAGAAGAGATCGGCGACGACGCCATCGACGCCATCTAAAAGAACACGACAAAAAAAGAGGTTACCCCAGGCAAAACACACTGCATGGATGCATGGCAAGGGAGAGAAATGTGTAAAACGGAAGAAAGCACGTCGATTGCCGCACAAAACTCCACCGACACCCCCTTCCGCTGGAGTCCCCTCTCTCCCCCTCCTAGGCTCCTAGGGGCTAAGTTGGATGGAAACGCCGTATCTTTTGCTGCTTTCTTTTTGTATAAGCACCTGCTTTGTAGTAAATACTCGAGGAGGCCGCCAGTTGCCAAGTTTCAAGGGAGGAATGCGTTGCGGCCCACACGAATCAGAGGTACATCTGTGTTTCGCGCACCTTTTGTAGTTGTACTGTTCCCCCTCTAGCCTCCGCCGAAATAAGCACTGGACGGTCCCTCCGAGTATTCTTTGAACGAAGGAAACGGAAACGGACGCTGTTTCCGTATTTCCTGTGAGGAACCGTGTAGACCACGCCGCTTCTTTAACGGTGATCGTGCTGCGTCAGTGGGATGGCTCTTGCAAAGTGAACCGATGCCTCGAATCGATTTCTATTGTAACTCTCGGTGTGGAAAAAAGACAGGAAAACCGACCATGTTCCTGCCGCCCGCAGGCTTTGAAATGCCGGGAAGCAAGCGGCTACTGCAGGGCTCTCGTCCGAGCACAGACCGCACCTTTGCCCAGTCAGTTTCTTCGGCCAGCGGTTCGCCAATGGAATCGCATCATTCTGCGCCGAGACGAAAAAAGTGATCGGGAAGAATGCCTTATTTTACCTCTTCTTCTTATTTGAAAGTATGAAAATACTGCTGGGAATGATTGACAAGACCTGTTGAGTTCGTGCTGCTCACGATTGCGGAAGTCATATCCCTGGCGTGACCTGAAGCAGGACCGACCCCCTCCGTGAGAAAAGCGAAGAAGAAAAGCACTGTTGTTTCTTTTGCGTGTTTCGTCAAGAGCTGGAACTCAAGTTTTCTCTTTTTCTTCTTGTTCTTTTTCTCCTTCTTCTTTGTTTTCTTCGTTTTCATCTCTGCTTTTTCTTCTGTTTTCAGCGATGGGCGACCGCGGTTTATCACCCTAGCCCTTGTTTTTGCCTCGGCGCCACTGGGCTACCATCAACAGTGCTCACGCGAAGAAAGAAAGTGCCATTTCTTCCCACCCATTCGGCTTACAAAAGTCGTTCCAGAACAGTCTCTGCGCCTCGAGGAGGATCTTCTGGCCTCATCGCACTCGGTCTCGGCTTGAGTCTTCGGTCATTGCACTCAGGTGTTGGCTTGGATAATCGGGTTCACACCATCCGAAGTTATTAAACCATCATCGGAAAGGGAAGGAAGACGTCAGACAGAAGATTCCGGCCTTAGAAGACCCGCCCCAATCTACAATTCTCCTGTTGTACGGGCGGAACGGACGACCTGGGCGCAGCGTACGGATCAGAATGATGTGTATGCATGCCATACCACATGCTCGAAGTAGCTGCAGCAGTGTAGTGCATGATGCTGGCGTAGTCGTTCGCCCCAATGTTGCAGAGGTCTTCGTCCTGGTTGTCTTCCCCAAGAATTGGCACATCTTTCTTTCAACACGGCTTGTTGAAGGCGAGGTCAATGTGTCCTCTCTTGTTTGGCCGCTTTGGGCATGGAGCGGTGGATAGGATGTCTTACCAGAGTTTAGAGAATGCTGAGTGACTGGATGGGAAGCTCAACATTCTTTTGCCCAACGACCCCTGAAAGGCTGTGGACGTTCCCTTCTTGGTGCACGAACTCCCTCGGTGAAGCTGTGAGCGTTGTCATGGCGAGGTTGCTTCATCCAAAGACAATCACGCAGTAGTCTGGACTGTAGAATATCTTTTCCTGAAAGTCAAAGTGTGTCGCAAACAAACAACGAAGTGGGTCTACGGCCGCTGTATGTCACACATGAGAGCCGCTCCCGGTAATCCATGGACGATCCTCGTCAAGTTGCTTGCTTCAGGCGCCGGACGCTCGTGGAGGCGTGGTCCTGCGCCAGCAGCAGAGACCTGGCTGGTGGGCTCCGTGACAACGTGGGGTCCGCGAAGAGATATCCCGCAGTTAACCTCTCCTGCCGATGTGACGGCGGCAAAGCTCGCGATCGCGCGCGGCCACGCGCTCTCCGGTGTCGACAATCAGAATCCTTGTCGACAATTTGCCCGTCGCGAACGGTCTGAGAAATTGGAAGTCGAAACCCTAACGCAGGAACGTCATCCTCTCCTCGTGGATCAGTTACAGGACTACCCCCACTAACGAATGTGAACTCAGTGTCGGTCGCAAGACCCCGGCCAGCCACAATAGGAAATAAGAGCGCGCTCCAAGAAAGGTCGAATAGACTGCAACAGACTACACAGGCACGTACCTACTGCCACCAGCACACTAGCTGAACATGCACACCAACTTTACACACCACAAAACAGTCCCCTTTCGGCGATGGTCGCCCGGAGACTTGAAGTCCGGGTTCTCAAGCGTACTTTCACTTTTTTTTACACATGCAATGTGAGGAAACCGGCCAGGTTGGACCTTCTGATCATGATCATTTGCCACCACCTCCAGGATTTGGGCTCGGCAAAGACTCTAGTTTCCCTTTCTACTTTCTCCTACTCTCGCGGTGTACGGTTTACTTTTTCATGGCAGTTCTCGTCAGACAAATACACGAAGGGCAGAACGCTCCTTGGGTTTCAATCAAGCCACGGCATACAAATCATCCCACCCAACAGCTATCGAAAAAGAAGAGAGGAATCCCCCGCCCGTACTGCAAGAAAAAAAAGCAGCGGGTACCGCCGTCTCTAAGCTACCGCCGAGAAGATGCCGAAGAACAAGGGAAAAGGTGGTAAGAACAGGAAGAGGGGAACGAACAAGAACGAGCCGGAGAAGCGAGACCTGAACCTGAAGGAAGAAGGACAGGAGTACGGGCAAGTTGTGAAGATGCTCGGCAACGGGAGGCTCGAGGTGTACTGCTTCGACGGTACAAAAAGACTGGGCGTGATCTGCGGGAAGATGCGGAAGAAGAGCTGGGTCAGCAACGGTGACATTGTGTTGGTCGGGTTGCGGGACTTCCAAGACTCGAAGTGTGACATCATTTTGAAGTACAACGCAGACGAGGCGAAGAGGCTGAAGAAGCAGGGCGAGATCCCCGAGCACGTGAAGGCGAACGAGGACGAAGACGCACAAGGCGGAGCCGACAACGTCGTTTTCGAAGTAGACGGCTCCGACGAAGACAGCGAAGGCGACATGCCGCGGAACCGGAACATCATCGCCGACGACTCCGACTCCGAATCCGAAGAAGAAATCGGCGACGACGCCATCGACGCCATCTAAAACAAAACGAAAAACGCTAGTAGGAGGTACTTGGTGCTATCTAACAGGCCCGTGCCCGTCCTACGTCGTCCCCCCAAGTCGGTGCCACTACCTTCTTCCTACCTACACTACTACTTCCAGAAGTTCTGTACTTGCGATGTAGATAGCACCAAGAACCTACAAGAAATGTGTAAAATGACAGAAAAGCATAGTGATCACTGCAACCGCTTTTACTCGACCCACCCCCACCCCAACGGTCAACCGAAGTCTCAGGAATACCCGCTTTCTGAAACATGAACCAGTCCAAAAAACTGTCAACTTGCAAGCCCGCCCAGACTCTGACCCAACTTAATGAAGGACCCCACCACCGCCAGACTTCAAAATCACCGAAGTCATTAAAAGTGCAGTGTCGGCGACCTCGTGGGCACTGTACACTCGGGTAAGCTCTGGGAGGTCTATCATCGGACTCCGTTGTTTTCCATGGTCATCAGGGTCTATTCACCCGCGCGACAACAGGGTTATCGCGGATTGTATCATCGAGGCTCCCCTGCCCGAGAACAGGCGTTGCCTACCAACGCCAGTCCAATGGAAACCCTGGCTGAAAACTGCAAAGCTGAACGCATGTACCCGTTGCCCTCCGTCTCGTCAAACAACCCTTTGCCCCCCACCGTATACACGTTTTTTTAACTGATTGCTCAGACACGGTCGTGGGGGCCTTCTCCCCGTGACGGACTTACCATGCGCCCTGGTAGCATGGTGGTCGTGGCTGTGACGAGCAGCCGCCTGGCAGACTCACACCGCTGTGCTGTCAGCAGACGCTTAGGTTCCGCGCCGATGATGGTCTGCTTTATATGCCGTGGCAACGACCAAAACACGGTGCGGGTGAATTGATGCGGTGTTGAGCACATATCCATTCCGAGCACGTTCTTACAATCCCCCCACACGCGTTGCGGATGAGCAGAAGCCCATTTTCGCCGACAGCCGCGTCCGGGGTGGCCAGAAAAGCCCCCTGGGTGTTTCAGGCGGGCAGAGCTTCTTCTCGAGAAGCGTAGCTGCTCACTGCAAAAACAGGTCAGTGAACAAGAAGCGGCTCGTCACGGGACACCCCCCCAACCCTCTCCCCCACCGCATCACCTTTATTCTCTTCCCAGTCTGTGCCTCATGCTTCCCCATCAAACCCTCCAGACCATCTAACCCTGTTTGCACTGCTTCTATTTTGCCCCGCTGCGACCAGTGATGTTGATCACACATCATGTAAAACATATTCCTCACGTGTTACGCATCTTGTATCCCATATCACGTGTAATCCGTATGCCGTAACCCGTGTCACGTTCATCCCATGTCACTGGTTTTGCGGGCACCAGTCCGGTGGGGGAGGTCTTGCCGTGCTGCCTTCGCTTCATTTTCGTAATCTCTTCGTGGTGGTTCATTGTGCCCTGACTGCGCTTCGTGTTTCCGGTTGCTTTCTTTTTTCTTCCTGCTTTTTTCTTTTTTTTATTTTGCTTGCCCATCTTTTCTAGCCACCCCGCACGATAGTTTGAAGAAGAAAGCAATTCGGTTGCCCCTACATGCCTTTTGCCCGTACATCTGGAGAGTTGCAGTGTAGTTCTGGCGACCCTCGCGATGTCCTATCCCGAGGGGAAGCTCCGCCAGCTACGGGGATATCATTTTCATCAGTCTCGATGCGCGCGGATCCGCAGCAGCCACAGTTGATCCTTTTTTTTTCGGGTGTTCTTTTGCAAGTCCGGCATGTCCGCCCAGCAGAAAATGGGTGAAAATCACAGAAGCAGGTGCACGGCACACCAGCCCCCACCCACCCCCTACGCAAAGCCGGGAGGTCTCATATTCTAGCACGACGTCTTTTCTTTCCGTTTCCAACACCCCATCCCAGTCTCCACGCTCCGCTTCCCCGCGATGTAATCCCGCCCCCCCTGTGTGCCCCGGGGAGACCAGAATTTCTGCTGACACGTGTTGAAGTCAAAAAAAGGGGGGCCCGAGACCGCAATCCTAGCGAATGTGAACTCGGTATCGGTTGCAAAAAAAACACCGGGTATGACCGGTCGCAATACTAAATGAAAGCGCAATCTGAAAAAGTCGAGTAGTCGCAAACTGGCAACAAAGACACACACGTACATGCACTGCCACGGGCACCAATAAAATATGCATACCAATATACGATACATATAGTCGCCTTCCGCGAGAGAACCCGTAGGCAACACTTCGGCGCGGAAGGCGGTCGCAGAAAGTCTGGTCTCCTTTAGCGCTTGTTTCAAAGAATGAATGGATGTGTTGACCCCTGGCGGCAATAACCCCTCCCCGCCGTCCGCCGTCCTGGCGGACGGCGGGGAGGGGTTATTGTTCTCGCACGGTGAGGCCCAGCCTCAGAAGCTGGAGTGGTTGAGGGTGTGGCCAAATCACCCGATACAATCAATACGCGTGTAAGATGCATACCCGAGAAACAAAGGTGACACCCGCGTTGTAATTCCAGCTTTAGCTCCAGCTCCTGAGGCTGAACTCGAGACGGGAAAGCCTTGCAGGCCAATCCGCCCAAACGCTAAGGCAAGTTTTCCCCCTCACTTTCTTTTCGTTTTAGCATTTCGCGTTCTCCGAAGTAGACTTTGATGCCAGCATCAGAAATGCACGCATGCGACAAGCTAAGACTTTCTCTCCCCCCGTCTGTGAAGGGTTAACCAAAAAAGGTTTGGCACGAGCAGCAGCTTCGCTGGAACACGGGTCAATTCATTGTCGCGGGGAGGAAGGGGTACAGGGTGGGGGGCTCTTATCTTCCGTTTCTTCCTTCTCCCCCTCATCGTTTTTTTTTCTCTTCTGCTTCAATGTGCCAGTCGGACTATCCCCAAGAGAAGAAGCGTATAGAAGACGGGTCTGTGCGAGTTCCTTATTCTCTCTCTTCTCTTTGTTTCTTCGAAGAAGACTCAACGCGGACATCAAAAACAAAGCATGCATTTTAGAGGCAAAGGTTTCTCTAAACATTAAAAAGACTATGATCCCCACCCCTTCCCACTTCTTCTTTTCCGTTTCCTTTTGTTGTTTTTTTTTTGTCTTGGCGCCTCATTTTTTCCATTTCGTCGGTCTAGCTGTTGCCTTTCATTTCATTGAAAAGTATGCAGGTAACCCTTGACTAGACCTCTTGATTGTGCTGCTCATTATTGCGTTGGAGTTCTCGTGTGAAAACGCAAAAATAGAAGGCATCTTCTTTTCAATATGTTGACACCTTGTGTGTTTTTTTGTGTACTCAGTCTGACATTGGGCCAGTCCGAGTCGTCTGGCCGCGCAACTCCCCTCCCCAAAGACTGCTCTTGTTCGGGCAGCTTTATTCGAGACTGGAGGTCCTATGAACATGCAATGTGGATAGCCTCTATTCGAGCCAACCCCACTTTTCTCCAGTAAAAAGTGTATTGTTTTTGGGTGGATTATAGTGCGGAGCTAGGTTTTTCCTCCCCCGCCAATATGCGTACGGGTGGCAGAGTGGTTGGGCGAAGGCCTTCAGGCATGGTGGCCCGGGTTCGAACCCCGCCCATGACATTTTTCCGGTCGGGGATTGTTTTCGAGGTTTGTTGCGTTCCGGGGTCTGATGTGCGGAGTTTCTCAGTATCTCGCGGTATTTGGGTCACCCCGTCGCCCCGGGAGAGGGCCGGCGGGGGGGGGACGGGCGGGAAAAGGCTGCCCCAGGGGGGCGGCGGGGCCACCCGGGTACGAGTGCCAAACTTTACCCGTGCTCGGTGGGTCCGAGGGGTGTCCCCCCCCGGGCACGAGCACCGACCTTGGCTTCACCCGGACTTTACCACCCTGGCCGAACTTCGCTTCGTGCCCGAACTTTTTTTAGTACCAGCGCAGCCTGTGCGAGCGCTTAGCACCAGAACTTAGCAACGCCCGAACTTAGCATCACTCGAACTTAGCTTCACCAGAACTTAGCATTGCCCGAACTTAGCTTCGCCCGAACTTTACTGTCCCCGAACTTTAACTGCTGCCTCCAGTCTCGCCACGCCGGCCTTAGCCGAGCGCACGTACTTTTGCAGCATGTGCCATGTCCTATCACGGCATGGACTATCCTTGGGGGTTGTATGTTTTTCGGATTTTGGCACAAGTAGTGCAGTCTATTGGTCTAGCTTGTCGTTTTACCTTTCTTATTAGCAAGCACACGTGTGCAAGTTTTAGGGCAACAACGCCGCCGGTCCAAATAAGCCCGAGAAGTTCCAGTCCGACTGTAGTCTGACCGAAAGGTTGGCGGACGACGCAGCGCACCTTAGTTGGTTTCGGCCGGAGGCGGATCTAAGGCCAGAGTTCGGGGGCATAACACACCCATTCGTCTGCTTCTTTCATGGTGTAATGATGGTGTTGGGGGGGGGGGGGGGGGCAGCGCTCTTGTTAAGGATCAGCCACTTTGGCCGGATGGCCGGATAAACCAGACCCCCCCCGTGAATTACTTTTTACCCCCGACACGTACTTTCCACCCCCCGAAAAACCGGGGGGTAAAGAGTATAAATCCGGGGGTATAGAGTATAAATCGGGGGGTATAAATCGATGTCGGGGGGTGGAAATTTTTGTCGGGGGGTGGAAAGTATTTTTCGGGGGGTGGAAAGTACTTGTCGGGGGGTGGAAATTTTTTGTCGGGGGGCGGAAAGTATTTATCGGGGGGTGGAAAGTACTTATCGGGGGGTGGAAACGTTTCGTCGGGGGGTGGAAAGTACTTTTCGGGGGGTGGAAAGTACTTTTCGGGGGGTGGAAATTTTTGGTCGGGGGGTGGAAAGTACTTTCGGGGGGTGGAAAGTACTTTCGGGGGGTGGAAAGTACTTTCGGGGGGTGGAAAGTACTTTCGGGATTTTCGGGGTGGAAAGTACTTTCCGGGGGGTGGATTGTTTTCTGGAGCGCGGCGGGACACTGTACTTGCACACACGAGAATCGAGTTTAAAAACAGAAACCAACAACAATTTAACCCGCAAACCCCCACAAACCGCAAACCCGGAAAACCCCGCAAACCCGCGAACCCGCATATCCGTTCCGCAAACCCGCATATCCGAACCTGCAAACCCGCAAACCCAAACCCAAACCCGTATACCCGCGTACCCAAACCCGCAAAACCGCATACTCGAAACTGCATACCCGTTCCCGCAAACCCGCATACCCGTTCCCGCAAACCCGCATACCCGAACCTGCAAACCGCAAACCCAAACCCGCATACCCGCGTACCCACACCCGCAAACCCGCATGCCCGAACCCGCATACCTGTTCCCGCCACCCCGAAATCGCAAACCCGCATACCCGTTCCCGCAAACACTTACTATGCCGTGTGAATTTTTTTTTTTCTGACCGCCCACTGTGGTGACCACCTTTGTGTGACAGGTAGCGTCTCCCCCCTCCACAGTGAAAATAGCCTATGAGGGGGGGGGGGGGGGCAGCGCTCTTGTTAAGGATCAGCCACTTTGGCCGGATGGCCGGATAAAGCAGACCCCCCCCCCCCCCAGGGGTACCTGTAACTCGGGGCCCGGGCCCTGGAAAATTTTCCAGGGTTTTGGCCCTGAACGATTACCAAAGGAAAAACTCTCTGGTGCGAGATGCAATTCGTTTACAATTCCATTCCAGGGCCCCAGACTGTCCTTGAGCTCAACGGATTCAAAAGCGTTCAAAAACGTCCTCGGAATGTATTTTTCGACACAGCCACGAAACCTGAAGGAGGTTTTCAGGTTCTGGCAGGTCTAGCTGGCTGTCTAAAGGGTACCACGGCTCAGTCACCCAAGGTCACAGGTGGCAAGGTGGGTGTTGAAAAAAAAAATTTTTTTTTTTTGGGCCGGAATCCCTAAAAGCTCGCATTTCGGAAAGTTTTTGTCCCACATTTTTCCCAGGGCATTTTGACCATTTCACCTTCGAGCCTCCGCCCGCTCAGCCCCTATGGTAAATGCACGACTGTGAGCTTTTTTTATCAAATTTTATCAAGTTTATTTCTTGATTTTTTCTCGTCTTGCTCTCCGCTTGTTGTGGAAGCTGCAATATTGACGATTCCATCCTTGGATGGCGTGATTACCGTGGGCCTGGACCCTATCTGGACCCTAGCGCTAACCCGGGGCCGGCTGGACCCTAGCGCCCGGGGCCCGGGCCGTGGCCCGGGACCCTGGATTTACAGGTACCCTTGCCCCCCCCCCCCCTCTACAGTGCAGTTGCCTTGGAGGCTGGGTGGTCAAATTCCACAACCCAAACCAAAACCCCCTTTTTTAATCTGACGAAGGAAGGATGCGATATACATTGGAACCAGAAAGTTGTGATAGCACCGGAACAGGACCGCGTCCAAAGGACCCACTGAAGAGCTCTAACTTTGGATAAGTATGCATTCAAGAGCGAAACCAGAGACAAAGAACGAGGTGCACACAACACCGCGGTGAAGAAGAAGAAGAAGAAAAAGAAAAAGGCCGCTCCTGGTCCAGGAACGTGACGCTCAACCACAGCTTGCAAAGCTTGAGTCGGAGGCAGCACAGTGCCACAACCCGTCCGCTCTGCCCTGCGGCTGACCGTCTCGACGAGCTTGTGTTCAGCGCGAGCGCCAAGCCCCAAGGTGCGCCACGCCTTGATGCTTTAGTTTGGGAAGTCGGTAGCCACTTGACCCGTAGGCCCGTGGCTCTGCAGTACCGCCGAACACGTGAAGCTTGGCTCCCGTGTAGCAGGCTTTCCCTGGTACCTACACCGCGGTGAAAAAAAGAAGGCGTAAAGTGCTTATATGGCCAGCAATGTTTCAAAATTGCTTATATGGCCAGCAATGTTTCAAAAAGTTGCTTATATGGCCAGCAATGTTTCAGAAAATTGCTTATATGGCCAGCAATGTTTCAAAATTGCTTATATGGCCAGCAATGTTTCAAAAAGTTGCTTATATGGCCAGCAATGTTTCAGAAAATTGCTTATATGGCCAGCAATGTTTCAAAATTGCTTATATGGCCAGCAATGTTTCAGAAAATTGCTTATATGGCCAGCAATGTTTCAAAATTGCTTATATGGCCAGCAATGTTTCAAAAAGTTGCTTATATGGCCAGCAATGTTTCAGAAAATTGCTTATATGGCCAGCAATGTTTCAAAATTGCTTATATGGCCAGCAATGTTTCAGAAAGCTGCTTATATGGCCAGCAATGTTTCAGAATTGCTTATATGGCCAGCAATGTTTCAGAAGTTGCTTATATGGCCAGCAATGTTTCAGAATTGCTTATATGGCCAGCTATGTTTCAGGAAATTGCTTATATGGCCAGCAATGTTTCAAAATTGCTTATATGGCCAGCAATGTTTCAGAAAACTGCTTATATGGCCAGCAATGTTTCAGAAAACTGCTTATATGGCCAGCAATGTTTCGATAGTTGCTTATCCGGCCAGGGGTGCTTCTTGGGTATAATTTCTGGGCAAATTTCTTGTGTCACTATTTTTGGCCGAATTTTTGGGTTCATTTTTGGGTCAGATTTTCCAAAAACTTGGGTCGAACTTTTGGGTAAATTTTCGGGTTACTTTTGAGTCAAACATTTTGAGCAATATTTGGGTCAACTTTTGGCTCGAATTTTGTGCATATTTGGGTCAACAAATTGCAATGCAGTCTGACATCAACGGCCTTTGTGGGCAATGCACCGGTCCACGAAACCACCAAGGTCCACGAAAAACATCGTCCAGTTCTCTGTGTCTTCGGCTAATCCGATTGCGTGGGCGATAGGGACCGTGTTCTCCTCGCCGTCAAACCCGACAGCACAGAACAAGAGCCCTCCTGTGTGCTTCAGGTGCGCGGCGTCCACGATTACGATCGGACACATATGAGGCAGTGCGGCAACACACGCACCGTGCGCGGCGAAGGCGTACTTGAAGCGGCCCGCCTTGTCTTCAACCACGCGGCAGGAAGCCGCCGGGTCCTCTTTCTCGACGGACGCAAAGTACGACCGTAGCAGGCCGTATGTATCCTCTCCAGCAATGCTGTTCTGATCAACAGCTCGCCTGCGGGCCTGAAGTGCCACGTACGTGCTAATGTCGACGGAGAAGTCTGACTTTGCACGCGCCACAATGGCAGCAGAAGATAACTTGGCTCCTGGACGAGCCACGGCTGGATGGTGGTAGCCAGCCAGTCAGTTTGCAAGCCGAGCACGTGTGTGCTAGACTCGCACTGATGTTGAACACCCCATCCTCGCTTTCTCTAGCGTTGCACTGGAAAGGGCAGGCATCACCGCTTTGCACCGCTTTGCACGAGAACAAAACTTTCTCCCGGTGCAGCTCGCGGTGAATGTTGCCCCGGTTCTGCTTGAGGCAAGCCTCAATCACCGCAGCCTGGAATGCATTTCGCCCTGCAAACGTACATCCAACCGATAGAAGCACGGATGCATCATGCGGGAAGATGGGGAGTTCGGGGGAAGCTCAGGCTCCCCCAAGGGAGGATGAACTTGCGCAGCTGGGGTTCCACAGGATCTGGTAGATCTGTTCCTGGCGGGGCTGAAGTTCTGGTGGTTGCAGGGGTTCAGGATGCGAAGCCGGAGGATCAGGCATTTCCTGGGCTTGTGACTGTGGCGCTGGTACGAGGGCCTTCAAAGTTAAAGCAAGCAATTCGGTATCGTGCTCCAGACCGTTGACGACATTGGACACGTCCGTTGTTGCAGCATATGAAAGGATACCGACAAGGTCGGCCTTTTCAAGCACGGGAGCGGCCAATATGATTATCTACTGAAGTACCTCTGATGCCGACGTGATTTATGCCCCTAATTTTGAAACCTATCTTCTGGTGTTTGTTGGCGTGATGTTTTTTGTGTGATTTTGAACTCTAATGTTAGAACCTTGTGGCACGACCGTTTTTCACTGCGCCAAAGTCTGGTCTGCATCTGAGCTTGCACCTACCGACTGACGTTGTCCCGATTCATCGAGGGAATCCTTGAGGCACCTAAACGTACAGGGTACTTGGGTTGTTTGGGCAAATCAATTTGCTTGCAGTAGCCATCTTCTCTCACTCTCTAAGGCCTCTGCGGGGTTTACCCCATCGCTAGTAATGCCACTGCTCCTCTTTCTACCTTTCTTGGTTCAAAGTGACAAGTGCAAGGTGCCGAAGTAGAATTCCTCACTCCACTGCAAGCCAAAACCGTGACAAACAATTGACCGCAAATACTACCCAAAAATTGACTCAAAATCACCCAAAATTTCGACCACCCAAAAATTCTGACCCAAAGTTTGACCAAGATGGCACCCCCGGACCAAAATTGCACCCTCGTAAAGAGATATCCAGAATTGGACCCAAAAAGTACCCCTGGCCATATAAGCAACTTTTTGAAACATTGCTGGCCATATGGGTCGATTTAAAAAAGGGGGGGGGGGGGTTCACTTCTGGTCGGGGTTTTTGATTTCCGTTGATGTTCACGCAGCTCAGACACAAGGAATCGTCCCAGAAAGTTGTTTTAGGAGGTATTCTGACCATAAACTTGGAGAAGCCATCAACAAAACATGAAAAGAGCCCCCAAAATGGTGAATTCACCCTATTTTCAATCATTTTGGGGCACCTGTGGTGTGACTGCTGTGTGCAATGCCTTTTTGTCGCCGCTCCACCCCGAACGCCTTGAAAACCCCCCAGAACACTCTGGAAGAACCCCAGAACACCTTGGAATACCCCCAAACCACCTTGGAAGACCCCAAACTACCTTGAAAGACCCCCAGAACACCTTGGCAGAACACCTTCAAGGCCCCCAGAGGACATTGGAAAACCCCTGGCGCACGTTGGCAGACCCTCAAAACACCTTGACAGACCTCTTGAACACCTTGGAACCCCCCAGAACTCCTCGGAAACCCCTCAGAACACCTTGGAAAGCTCCCAGGATACCCTGAAAGACCACCAGAGCACCTTGGTCGACCCCACCCAACCTTGGAAGACCTGTAGCACCTTAGAAGTACCCAGAACACCTTGGCAGAACTCCTTGCTAAGCCCCCAGACACCTTGGAAACCCCGAGAACACCTTGAAACCCCCCCAGAACACCTTGAAAACCCTCCAGAACACCTTGGAAACTCCTCAGAACACCTTGGAAGACCCCCTTACAACCTTGGAAACACCCAGAGCACCTTGGAAAACCCCCCTGGACACTTTGGAAGACCCCCTGGACACTTTGGAAGACCCCCTGGACACTTTGGAAGACCCCCGCCACACCTTCGGACGACCTTCAGAACACTTCGGAAGGTGTCCTGGGGGTCTTCCAATGTGTTGTGGGGGGTTTTTCAAGGTGCTCCAGGGGTTCCAAGGTGTTCAAGAGGTCTCGTAAGGTGATTTGAGCGTCTGCCAACGTGCGCCAGGGGTTTTCCGGGGGGCTTGAAGGTGTTCTGCCAAGGTGTTCTGGGGGTCTTTCAAGGTAGTTTGGGGTCTTCCAAGGTGGTTTGGGGGTCTTCCAAGGTGTTCCGGGGTTCTTCCAGAGTGTTCTGGGGGGTTTTCAAGGCATTCTGGGGGTTCTTCCAGTGGAGCAGCGACAAAAAGGCATTGCACAGCAACCACACCACAGTTGCCCCAAAATGATTGAAAATAGGGTGAATTCACCATTTTGGGGGCTGTTTTCATGTTGTGTTGATGGCTTCTCCAAGTTTATGGTCAGAAAACCTCCTAAAACAACTTTCTGGGATGATTCCTTGTGTCTGAGCTGTGTGAACATCAACGGAAAGCAAAAAACCCGACCAGAAGTGAACCCCCCCCCCCCTTTTTTTAAATCGACCTATAAGCAACTTTTGAAACATTGTTGGCCATATAAGCAACTTTTGAAACATTGTTGGCCATATAAGCAACCTTTGAAACATTGCTGGCCATATAAGCAATTTTCTGAAACATTGCCACTGGCCATATAAGCAGTATTGAAACATTGCTGGCCATATAAGCAGTATTCTGAAACATTGCTGGCCATATAAGCAGTTTTCGAAACATTGCTACTGGCCATATAAGCAGCATTGAAACATTTCTGGCCATATAAGCAGTTTTCTGAAACATTTCTGGCCATACAAGCAGTTTTGAAACATTGCTGGCCATATAAGCAATTTTGAAACGTTGCTGGCCATATAAGCAGTATTCTGAAACATTGCTGGCCATATAAGCAGTATTGTGAAACATTGCTGGCCATATAAGCAGTATTCTGAAACGTCGCTGGCCATATAAGCAGTATTTTGAAACATTGCTGGCCATATAAGCAGTTTTCTGAAACATTGCTGGCCATATAAGCAGTTTTCGAAACATTGCTTCTGGCCATATAAGCAGCATTGAAACATTTCTGGCCATATAAGCAGTTTTCTGAAACATTTCTGGCCATACAAGCAGTTTTGAAACATTGCTGGCCATATAAGCAATTTTGAAACGTTGCTGGCCATATAAGCAGTATTCTGAAACATTGCTGGCCATATAAGCAGTATTGTGAAACATTGCTGGCCATATAAGCAGTATTCTGAAACGTCGCTGGCCATATAAGCAGTATTTTGAAACATTGCTGGCCATATAAGCAGTTTTCTGAAACATTGCTGGCCATATAAGCAATTTATGAAACTTTAGTGGCCATATAAGCAGTTTATGATAAGTAGGCTGGCCATATAAGCCATGTTGTCCAAAAAAGAATAAAGAGGAATAGTCCCTCAAGCCTCAAGGTTCAAGACCCTACCTGCGGAGTCTTACACTCCCTGCGACCCTTTTTCCCTTTCCCCTATTTTATTTTACACTTTCTTCGACGAAGACTTGATGCTAGCATCAAACATGATTGCGAGGCAGTGTTTTGCCTAAACATTAAACTAAGTTTTTCCCCCCCCGGCCCCGAACAGGGAAACTAAGCCGCTCCGGGTGGGCTAGTCTGATACGGGGGGTGTCGTTGGGGCGGTGTGGGAAAGGAAAAGAAGAGAGGGGCTGCGAGAAATGGGCGAGCAGGATGACAAGCCGCCGCTGCGCTCGGACAATTGCGCCGCGTTTGCCTTCTTCATGAGCTGCATGTTCTGGAACTGTTTGACTCTCAACTTCACGCACATGCGGATGCCCGACCCCCAGCTCTATCCGCCCCTTCGAGACGCCGGCTTCGACCTGATCCCCATCATTCGACTGCAGTGGGTATGCTTTGCGGCTGAGTCTCATTCGATCAATTTTCAGTCCGATTCAGTGCTGAGAACCTCTCACGCTCTATCCGTCCCCCGAAGGAATTCTCGCCCCACCCAATCTTTGGGGAGTTACAGGAGTAACAGGACCAAAGGAGCAGCGTGTCGGAAACTCAAAAACCCGCGTGCCACTCTCACCAGTCGGGCTTTCTTCGCTTCAGACGTTACCCACTTCAGACCATGAACTCTGACACGCATACACACTGGGCTGTCTTCCGCGATTGAGGTTACTCAAAATTGAATTTTTACCAAGCATGCACTGTTGGAGGCACCGTCATCATCTTTAGATTTGTATCAGCCGCGGTTGTGCGAGTGATGATCTCTAGCTTTACACACATACACACAGATAACAGACGCGATGATTGGATACTATAATGTCGTGATCATCCTCTTGTGGCTTTTCGTCAGCATTATCGACAAGGACGTGGCCAAGTGCCGGCATATGTTCAACAAATACTTCGTATGCCCTCACTTCTGATTTGACCCGCACGAGTTCGAGCTAAACCGCTGCCAACGTTCCTTTTGGGCTGCGACAAATTTTCTCTCTGAGGAGGCAGTTACTGGTTATCGCAGAAGGGCTTTTCAGTTTGGAAAAGGCTAGCTAGAGCTATAGCCACAGCTTCCCAAAGTATTCATCGGTCAATCGTGGTCTATCAAAAGGGATTGGACCGGCGGGCGGCATACCCCCCTCACGGTTGGGGGCCTTCTTCCCGTGACGGATAGGCCTGTGCTCTGGTAGCATGGGTGGTCCTGGCTCTGACGAGTTACGAACAGTCGCCTGACAAACCAGACTCACACTGCTGTCCTGTCTGCAAACACTCAGGTTCCGCGCTCTATGTCCGTGGCTTTAAAGACAAAAACACCGTGCAGAAAAGACCAATGCTGTGTTGAACATATAACCACTTAAGCGCGTTCTTGTCACATCCATTCGAGGGCAAGCAGTCTGTAGCACGACGACACACACCCCATCAGCAGCAACCACGGACAAAAGCCCAAAGGTGACCGATACGTGGTCTGCGGGGATAGCGACTTCCAGGTCAGTTATGGGAACATTCCCAGCAGGGGCTTATAGAATATTATGAATAGCAAACTTGGGCCGTCTCCCAAGTTACTGTTTACCCGAAAAGAAACTTGGGCGGGCGGGAAAAAAAAAAAAAAAAACGCTAACCCAAACAACTTCCGCCGGCAGAGAAACCTTGCCTAAAGAAATCAACTGCCTTCGGGTAGGCTAGTCTGACACGAGTTGTCGTCGGGAAAAAAAAAAAAATGATAATCTTCTGAACAGGCAGTTCTTTTTTTGGGTGTTGGCCAGGGTCAGTCAGGGCACCACGCCACCGAAGAAGCGGGCGAGATTCGATGGCACACTCGCTGGCTTTTTAGCTCCAAATGCAGAACCTGCTGGGCATGCTCGAGCGCGCCCAGGAAGGAGGAGAAGTGTCAGCAGCTCAAGTCGAAAGCGCAACATCAGCCAATATTCGGGTTATCGCACCTACGACTGCCACTCTAGCCGACTTCATGAAACAACAACTCGCTCCCAGAGGATTCGCATAAAGGGGGGGGTCGAATAATAACACTGTGTTATTATTCGATTTGTCGAATAATAAAGGAAAAATTGGGGAGGCATGTGTCGAATAATAACAGTGTCAAATAATAATAAAAAAATGGGATGGAGACAGTGGCTTCAAGCGCATCTCAGTTCCGAGCTACATCCAGAGGACGCACAGGGAGCTCACGTTGCGCTGTACAATCCGTCTTGTGGCCATCCTGCGGCAACTACGTCAGAAAGGCTAGGGCACCATATCGCCTTTGCAACACACCAGTACTGGCTTGCCCGCGAAAGAGGCCTTTGGTGTGATGACCGGGGTATACGAATACAAATGCCGTAGCGAAATGCCTGCGCCCCATCGGTGTTGTGGCAGAAAGCTACCATGAGTATCCACTCGAGTCCGGTGCTGAAGCAGTGCTTTCCTTGTTTGAAGAGTGCCAGTCATTGACTGTTGTCAATGGTGTTTTCACGATCGCGCTGCAACGCGTGACAGAAGTGTACTTCGTGTTGAAAGCGCTTTGCAGCACTGCTCTTTGGTGTGGCTTCCAACCAGACGGCTCTTCCGTGAAACAACCGAGCCCCTTCTTGATTTTCTCTGGTGCTGGCACCGTCAGAAAGCTGCAGAGTCCAGTGCCTACGGCAAAGACGTGAACGTAGCATTCACGAAGTGCGGTGTCGCCACGAGCAAATTTTTATTTTGGAGTACGGAGAATACCTGGCCAAGGAATATAAGGGACAGCGGGTATTACTGAAAGTTGACTGCTACTCCTCACGTCACCGAAGCTGCTGCACAGTCTTATGCCGACCGTGGAATTTCCGTTATCATCATTCCATCTGGCAGCACTCAAGACGTCCAGTTTTGTGACCTGGACGTATTCTTCGTCCTCAAACACTACGATGCCTGTTCATCCAGTGTGAGACTTAGCTAGCTATTTGGCCAGCTAGCTATTTTTAGCTATTTATAGCTAAGGGTAGGCGGTTTTTTTTTTTTTGGCCCATGTCCGCGCGCGCGTAAATTTTTGGAACCCCCCGGAAAAAAAAAACTTTTGCAAAAAAAAAACTTTTGGGATCTGTGCATTGGAACCGGTCGTGAGAGCGACTGCAGGCGTAGTCACGAGCGTGTCCGGCTCGGGAAAAGTCGAAAACCTGTTCATCACACCGATACTTCACGGCGATGCAAATCGCGTAGACGTTGTTTACCTCAGTGTGTATTGACTTTGAAGCCGACTATGCCCGGTGCTGGGTTGGTGCGCTGGGCAAGCAATATCGTGATACTTTGACGTTGGTGCCAATCTAAACAGCAAGATTTGCGTAGCTTTAGCCAGCTCCTGCTGGACGCAGTCGAAGCACGCGGGATACAAGCACAGCCTCAGCCTCGAAACCGTGCGCGGTTTTACCGGCAAGGCATGTCGGGGGGTTTTTTTGCCGCTGTGGTGCGATTATCACACAGAACCAGTCCGCGGGCAGTGCACGCGTCTATGCCTTCCGACGCCTGGAGCAGCTACTAGTAGGGACGTATCTGAGACTCGACTGAGGAGGCATTAAAAGGACGCAGGGCAAGCGATGCGTTCGCGGTGCTTGCGACATAGTGACCGGCGGCAATGCTTGTGCCGAGGTATATTTGCGAAGAAAACGGCACTCGGACCGTGACATCGCAATGGGGCATGTCAGAAGAGAGATACAAGATTGACGGACACCCGCACAATCGACAGTCCTCTGGTTCACTGCTTTATCGTTCGCGGCGTACCCGGCGAACCGCGATCTCGAGTTTAAACCCGAGTGTTTTTTCTCCTGTGGCATCGTCTATCCTCTGCAGCCTTCGACTATGGAACTGTTGAACTCTAGACTGCCACCGCAACCCCTCGGACACATCAAGCTCACCACATTCATCTTTGAGCTCATCGTCCAGGAATTCCACCAACAACGGGCACAAAAGTGCCAACAGCGGACCGGCCAGTAGTATAGCCGGTACATACGGTGTGAAGCGGTAGGTAGAGCCGGTACATACGGTGTGAAGCGGTAGGTAGAGCCGGTACATACGGTGTGAAGCGGTAGGTAGAGCCGGTTCATACGGTGTGAAGCGGTAGGTAGAGCCGGTACATACGGTGTGAAGCGGTGTGTAGCCGGTACATACGGTGTGAAGCGGTGTGTAGCCGGTACATACGGTGTGAAGCGGTGTGTAGCCGGTACATACGGTGTGAAGCGGTAGGTAGAGCCGGTACATACGGTGTGAAGCGGTGTGTAGCCGGCATACGGTGTGAAGCGGTGTGTAGCCGGTACATACGGTATGAAGCGGTGTGTAGCCGGCATACGGTGTGAAGCGGTGTGTAGCCGGTACATACGGTATGAAGCGGTGTGTAGCCGGCATACGGTGTGAAGCGGTGTGTAGCCGGCATACGGTGTGAAGCGGTGTGTAGCCGGTACATACGGTATGAAGCGGTGTGTAGCCGGTACATACGGTATGAAGCGGTGTGTAGCCGGTACATACGGTATGAAGCGGTGTGTAGCCGGTACATACGGTGTGACATCCAGTAGCAGAAAGTCTTGTGGCAAAAGTTTTTTTTTTCTGAAAAGTTTTTTTTTTGCGCGCGCGCGCGTAAATTTCTGTGGGCCGACGGACATGGGCCAAAAAAAAAAAACCGCCTACCCTAAAATAGCTAAAATAGCTGCCCAGACGACTGAAAATATGTTCACGTCTTTTTCGTCAGAAAACCTCAGGTAGGTGCCCAAAAATGCAAAAGAATTGCGACGAAACCAGATTTTCTGCCTCGTTCTCGTTTTCAGAGTCGCCCAACCCCCCCCTGGTACCCCCCCCCGCCCTCTCCGGGCCGTGTCACGGCGTGTGCAGGGTATCGATTTCCTGGCTGGTGACACTTTCCCGCTGGTCCATGTAGCAAACCTTTTTCGACGAGTTTTTGCTCGTTTTCAGCTCCGATGAAGAGATCCGTGAAGAATAGACCCGGAGACGAAAAACTATGTGCGTGGTTCGGGGCCCTTTACAAGTTGCAGGGCGCCGGGCGTGGAAGCCGCCACGTGTGGATTGAGAAGGACGGGAATCGATCCCCTGGGTGGTGGCATTTTCCCGCCGGACCACGCGGCAGGCCTTTTTCGACGAATTTTAGCTCGCGATCAGCTGCAATGAAGAGATCCGTGAAAAATAGACCCGAAAACGAAAAAGTATGCGCGTGGTTCGTGGGTCCGTGCATGATGCAGGGCACCGGGTGTGGAAACCACCAGGTGGGCATCGAGCAAGACGGGTATCGACCCCCTGGTTGGTAACTTTTTCCCGCTGGTCCATGTAGCTGACCTTTTTCGACGAATTTTTGCTCGCAATCAGCTCCGATGAAAAGAACTGTGAAAAATAGACCCGGAAACGAAAAAGTATGTGCATTGTTCGTGGGTCCGTGCAAGATGCAGGGCACCGGGCGTGGAAACCACCGGTGTGCACTGGGAAGAACGGGTTTCGATCCCCTGGTTGGCGACATTTTCCCGCTGGTCCACATAGCAGACCTTTTCCGACGAATTTTTGCTTGCGAACAGCTCCGATGAAGAGATCCGTGAAAAATAGACCCGGAGACAGAAAACTATGTGCGTGGTCAGTAGTTTTTACAATTTGCAGGGCACCGGGCGGAGAAACCACCAGCCTGACAGGTGTGCATTGAACACGGACGGTATCGATCCCCTGGCTGGTGGCATTCTGTTGCTGGTCCGCGTAGCAGACCTTTGTCGACAAAGTTTTGCTCGCGATCAGCTTCGATGAAGAGATCCGTGAAAAATAGACCAGGGAC
>JAPJBO010001404.1:0-46140 GCA_030068145.1 Diplonema papillatum | reverse complement strand
CGTCTCAGCTGTGGCAGGCATCCTCCTGGTCCTTGCAGGAGGGCATTTCCCTGGTCCTCACAGGGAAGCATCTAAGCTGCTTCTGCAGCGAGGCATCGGGCTGGTCATTACAGGCAGGCATTCCCTTAGTCCTTACAGGGAGGCATAAGCTGCGTCTGCAGCGGGGAACCGGCCTGGTCATTACAGGCAGGTATTCACCTGGTCATTACAGGGAAGCATCTAAGCTGCGTCTGCAGAGAGGCATCGGCCTGGTCATTACAGGCGGGCATTCCCTCACTACAGGGAAGCATCTAAGCTGCGTCTGCAGCGATGCATCCGCCTGGTCATTACAGGCGGGCATTCCCCTGGTCCTTACAGGGAAGCGTCTCAGCTGCGTCCGCAGAGAGGCATCGGCCTGGTCATTACAGGCGGGCATTCCCCTGGTCATTACAGGGAAGCGTCTCAGCTGCGTCCGCAGAGAGGCATCGGCCTGGTCCTTACAGGCGGGCATTCCCCTGGTCATTACAGGGAAGCGTCTCAGCTGCGTCCGCAGAGAGGCATCGGCCTGGTCATTACAGGCGGGCATTCCCCTGGTCATTACAGGGAAGCGTCTCAGCTGCGTCCGCAGAGAGGCATCCGCCTGGTCATTACAGGCAGGTATTCACCTGGTCATTACAGGGAAGCATCTAAGCTGCGTCTGCAGAGAGGCATCGGCCTGGTCATTACAGGCGGGCATTCCCTCACTACAGGGAAGCATCTGGGAAAATGGGGGCACGACACGATGTCCGCGTACCTAACCCATCCTCGCAAGGCGACCAAGTACTGGTCCCAGGAACCAGTCGATATGGAGGCGATTCTCGCACGCTCCACTTGCCGCGATACGACGGCCTTGGCCCGCATCGGGTTGCCAAGGGCCTCCAGTGCGTCAAGCTTCCTTTTCAGGGGCAGACTCCTGTCAAGGTCTTCTTCACTGGGCTGGTCCAGTTCTGCCAGGGCCCGTTTGATCATCTCGATCACCTCGGGGCCCGAGGGGAGCTGCCGCTGTGGTGCGTCCATCTCCGCTTTCTTTGTTTTCTCCGGGTCTGGGTGGGCGGGAGGAGAAATACAACCCTGTTAAGGTAGTCGATGCGAGGCGGCCATCCTGGCCCAGTTGCCGAGGTTGACTATCTGAAATAAAAATATCCTTTAAAATTCGCGTTCGTCGCTGCCCTCTCATGTCACTCTACATGTGCGCAGGTTGCTCGTAGCCCGTCCAGAGCTGTGTCCGACTGGTGTCGTTCGTCCAAATGGTCGGCCTCCTTCCAGACTGTCAAGATTGGTCGTCGCCCGTGCACGCTGCGCATTGGTACGGGTCGTTCCATTGTATTGCCTGCGCGCTGTGTCGATAACTTTAAAAGTCCCTTTTTATTTCTGGGACAACCTCTACCTATTAGAACGGTCCGTTCTCCTTGAACTTTCGGAAATCCTCAAGTCTGCGATGGGATGAATCGGAGCGGTTTCGCGACGCTAGTCTCGCAGGCCTGCGAGCGCGGTGTCACGTGCGCTATCGCACGACGCTAAACCCGCATCCGACCTTGAGGTCTCCGAGCCGTCCGCCTAGGTTCTTCACCCAACGCTGGGGACAAAGGCGGATAAAGCTCGGATTCCCATCGCAGCCGGCTGTCTTCGTGCGCGTGGTCCTCGCCGATGAATGAAAGGTTGACAGCAGGATGTCTGTTAGAAGCGAGGTCGTCTACGGTCCTCCCGACAACTGGGGGATCGAAGATGGAAGAACTGGGAGTTGTGCGACGAGGGACGGGGGAGGGGAGGAGGGTAGAGAGTCGCTGTATCACGAATTTCTCCGTCCTTCGAGACATGACGCCGGGTCTCTACGCCGTTCGTGTGTACACGTGTATGTGTATGTGTTGCTATTAACACCGAGAACTGGGGGAGGAAGTTAGGGCCGCGGGTCACGGCGTTGTGTAATCTTGGTTCGGGCGTCACAGGGATGAGAACCTCGTGCTCACCCTCGAACCTTTCAGGAGTTCCCTCAACGGGCTGTAGCAGTTCTCAATTCGGATGAAGCCTAAGTTCTCGAGACGGGTAACGGTACCATGCTGTCTCGAGGGGAGATCAGACGGGTTGTTCTTCGACTCGACCCGCTCCATCCAAACAGATGCGCATCTACAACGTATGGCTCCTGTCCAGAAAGCTTCGGCCATCACTGCAAACGTCTCGTTCGAAGAGTGGCCGTTCACAAGAGTACCCTGAGTGCAGGTGTTATCTACGAAGTACCACTGGGGAATGCCTTGTACTGTGGAGCCTGGTGCTAGTCTAGACAGCAGACCGTGTCCTCCGTGTACTAGAGCCTGAGCCATTAGGACTGCTTCTGTCTCAAAGAACTGAATCATATCCGCATCGCCCGCGAACACCTCGCGGTGCGTCCCTTTTGGAATTGCGGAGTTTGCGCTACCATAGAACCTGAGACCTTTGTACAGTACGCAGAACCCAAGCTGGTAGGGACTCGCGTCCGTGTAGATGATGATGGGGTGCACAGGGGAGCCTATCCGTTCGATCTGAATGCTACGCTGGAAGTCGGAAATGTGAAGGGCGTCGATCCACCATACTAGGGCCGCTCGAAGTCTTTCACCTAGATCCTCCCTGCCCGATTTCGAATACTGTCTTGTGCGAATCGGGTGAATGTAGGCCCTCCCTATGGCTCCGACCATCTGCTGCTGCACAAATCCAAGTTGTCCGGCCAGCTTCCCTGCCTGCTGGGGTGTCATCTTTCCGTCGTGGAGAAAGGCATCGATCGCCACCAGCAGTCGTTGTGCTCTCTCCGGGGTCAGGCTCAGCCTAATCCAACCTTGTCGCCTCACATCAAGCTGGACGCCAAGATACGGGATGCATGCCCCGACGCGCCGCTTCGTGTCTTTGAACACCAGCCCGATGAGGTCACCAAACAGAGTTTGGAAGTCGTTGGCCATCTGCTCGATATCCTCGGCGCTACCGTGCATGATGTAGTCGTCGAAGTATCCGGACGCCGGAATACACAGGATTCTTCTGGCCAGGGTGGAAACAACTCTCGAGAGGCAGTTGTAATTCAACACCGCCGATTCTGTGCCGAAGCACAACACGTTGGATAGGAAGCAATCCAGTTCTCCGCTAACTGGGTTTATTGCGACTATCACAGCGTATTTCCGCTGGTCCGGGTCCACAATCAACGACTTGTACGCGTCGGATTGGTCGAGTACAGCCTGCGAAATGTCGACGATGCCAGCCTTCCCCAACTCTACTGCAGTAGCCGCCGCGTTGTCGATACCCATGAGCGAGATGGGCGTCAGGATCCTCGTCGCGGTGTTTGTGGGCCGTGCGTCGTCACAGCCACGGCGTTTCTCTCCCTGTACGACGATAAACCGTCGTATCGGGATGAACCGTTCGATTGGCAGGTCGTTCACTGTGAAGGGACCTTCGAGCCAGCCTTTTTCTACTTCGTCGATCAGTTGCGAGTGGATCTCATCAACGTCACTCTCCTTGCAACTTTGGCGGAGTCTCTCTATTCTCGGGTCCGATTTTTCCGTCAGCGATGTCTCTGTCGTTGTATCCTTCTTGGCGGTCTTGGTGGTGGGTTTGACCTCGAATACGCCCTCTTCGGCCAGGGCACCAACTACCGGGAAACCGAACCCTAAACGATGCACGAACTCGTTTTTTGTGCCTTCTTGTGCAGCACCTACCGCCTCCAGTAGTTCCTCGACCAGAGGGACGTTGATGCGTGTGGCTAGAGCATGGGCAGGATGGGACGTGTCGTAGTAGGATGACCAGTCGGGCCTCTGTTTAACTGCAATTGACCGTTCCCTCCAGTACGCAAGAGCTGCCGTCCTGAAGTTCTGTGCTTCCGATGTTGACATCGATGCGTACTGTCGTATCGCAATGCGAAGGTCGGGGTCCAGGATGCTCGCCGTATTCGTCTTTTCCCTCAAGCGAGACGTGAGGGCAACGTGGTCTTCCCAAGATTCAGCTCGGAAGTCGTGGGCAATACCCTTCTGCTTTCGCAGGGGGTTGTATGTGAACTCTTCTGTTTCCGCTACGCCTTGTTGGATCTCTTCGTACCGTAACCAAAGCTTGTGCCGATGCGTCCGTGAAAAATCCTCGTTCCTCACGAGGGGGGTCGGACTGGACGGCGGATCGTGTCCTAGTCACTTCTTGACTTCCGGCTGTTGCCCTCCGCGGCGCTTACTGTCCGGCTGATGACGCTTGGTGGTTGGGACAGGCGGCCTGCCCACCCTCGGCGGATGCGCACGTCTTACTTCGCTGTATGGGCGGAACCTACCGCTCTCGTACGGTTGGGAGACAGGGGATTTCCCCAGCACGGAAGGTGAGGGCACAACTCGTTGGCGAGACCTTTCCCTCTCTACCTTTGTGAGAGCCGTCCTGACCAGGTTATCGTCTGTGTGGGACAAAAACTTGTCCAGAGCATCGCCGACTGATGCATCACGCGAGAACTCGGAGCATTGTCCGAACACTCGCTCTTCGTATGTCAGAGCTACAGGGTAGTCGCCTGTGCTCTGTGTCGACGATCCGATGCGGGGTACCATGCTCATCACCAGGATCACAAACCGCAGGTGTAGCTTCGTGGGCACTGCTCCGCACACCAAAAGTGCTATCGCCAGCCGCGCCCTGAGAAGGGTATGGAGCGATTGCGGGAGTCTCTCGACTTCTACGGCAGCAGCCTGACGGAGGAGGATATCTTCGTGGGCGAGGGAGGCGCTCATTCCCGACGTCTCTCGGACCTGCTGTAGCACGTCCCTGCGCATTGTTCTGGACTTCGACTGGTATGCGAATTCCAGCGAGTCTCGATCAGACATGAGGGGTGCCTTCTTCGTCGGAAAATCCAGGGGGAGTCGGATCCCCTCTTCGAGCTTCAGCGAGACCGCTTTGACCAAGTCACGGTCCGGGACCAACACGTTTGGTATCCCCTCTAGACCGAGCTCTCTCAGCTTCAACTGGACGTTGACCACGACCCTCGGCTGCTTTTCGTTGGTGCTCGTCTGGGCTGAAGGCACTCCGCGAGCGATTTTAGCTGCAAACGACCTCACTTCACCTACAAACTCCCTCTTCATGCCCCCTTCTAATAGTTGAGGCGCGGGTATGTCTGCTCTTGCGAGCATCTCCACGTCGGCACATCCCCACGTCTTCATCGCTTCACGAAGTCCTATTACGTCCTCCTTTGTCGGCAGTCCGCGGCCATCATCACATCGCGAGCATGCTATCTCCAGCGATATCACGGCAATATCCCCTCTCTCCTCTGCATTTTGAGGCGCGTCGAGGTCCCGCACGAGGCCATCGTACAAAGTGACGGCACCCTGGGGAATCGTAGCTTCAATCGACGCTGGGAGCGATTTCTTACCCGTCGCAGCCAGTCTAATCTCGGCCTTCGACTGGAGAATGGTTGGGAGTGCAGCCATTGAGTGTTTCTTATTCACTAAACCTGATCGCAGTTCGCCTGACCAACAGGAGCACCTAAATCTAAAACGAAAAGAGATTAAACAAGCCGGTCCATTGGGCTCCTGCTGTTCTGTGTCGGTTCAATGTCTGAGTGTTTCATGCCAGTTCGTCACCCATCAACATACCTGCTAGTCAGAACACTCTTCAGTTCGTTCAAGTGCGTCACCTGGGATGCGTCTCAGCTGTGGCAGGCATCCTCCTGGTCCTTGCAGGAGGGCATTTCCCTGGTCCTCACAGGGAAGCATCTAAGCTGCTTCTGCAGCGAGGCATCGGGCTGGTCATTACAGGCAGGCATTCCCTTAGTCCTTACAGGGAGGCATAAGCTGCGTCTGCAGCGGGGAACCGGCCTGGTCATTACAGGCAGGTATTCACCTGGTCATTACAGGGAAGCATCTAAGCTGCGTCTGCAGAGAGGCATCGGCCTGGTCATTACAGGCGGGCATTCCCTCACTACAGGGAAGCATCTAAGCTGCGTCTGCAGCGATGCATCCGCCTGGTCATTACAGGCGGGCATTCCCCTGGTCCTTACAGGGAAGCGTCTCAGCTGCGTCCGCAGAGAGGCATCGGCCTGGTCATTACAGGCGGGCATTCCCCTGGTCATTACAGGGAAGCGTCTCAGCTGCGTCCGCAGAGAGGCATCGGCCTGGTCCTTACAGGCGGGCATTCCCCTGGTCATTACAGGGAAGCGTCTCAGCTGCGTCCGCAGAGAGGCATCGGCCTGGTCATTACAGGCGGGCATTCCCCTGGTCATTACAGGGAAGCGTCTCAGCTGCGTCCGCAGAGAGGCATCCGCCTGGTCATTACAGGCAGGTATTCACCTGGTCATTACAGGGAAGCATCTAAGCTGCGTCTGCAGAGAGGCATCGGCCTGGTCATTACAGGCGGGCATTCCCTCACTACAGGGAAGCATCTAAGCTGCGTCTGCAGCGATGCATCCGCCTGGTCATTACAGGCGGGCATTCCCCTGGTCATTACAGGGAAGCGTCTCAGCTGCGTCCGCAGAGAGGCATCGGCCTGGTCATTACAGGCGGGCATTCCCCTGGTCATTACAGGGAAGCGTCTCAGCTGCGTCCGCAGAGAGGCATCCGCCTGGTCATTACAGGCAGGTATTCACCTGGTCATTACAGGGAAGCATCTAAGCTGCGTCTGCAGAGAGGCATCGGCCTGGTCATTACAGGCGGGCATTCCCTCACTACAGGGAAGCATCTAAGCTGCGTCTGCAGCGATGCATCCGCCTGGTCATTACAGGCGGGCATTCCCCTGGTCATTACAGGGAAGCGTCTCAGCTGCGTCCGCAGAGAGGCATCGGCCTGGTCATTACAGGCGGGCATTCCCCTGGTCATTACAGGGAAGCGTCTCAGCTGCGTCCGCAGAGAGGCATCGGCCTGGTCATTACAGGCGGGCATTCCCCTGGTCATTACAGGGGAAGCATCTAAGCTGATTTATGTTATATAATCCGGTTCCGTCTGTTCCAGACAGCCTCTGCCACTGTTTGACCCCGCATAATACAACCCTGTTAAGGTAGTCGATGCGAGGCGGCCATCCTGGCCCAGTTGCCGAGGTTGACTATCTGAAATAAAAATATCCTTTAAAATTCGCGTTCGTCGCTGCCCTCTCATGTCACTCTACATGTGCGCAGGTTGCTCGTAGCCCGTCCAGAGCTGTGTCCGACTGGTGTCGTTCGTCCAAATGGTCGGCCTCCTTCCAGACTGTCAAGATTGGTCGTCGCCCGTGCACGCTGCGCATTGGTACGGGTCGTTCCATTGTATTGCCTGCGCGCTGTGTCGATAACTTTAAAAGTCCCTTTTTTTTCTGGAAATAAAATTTTGGCCATTTCCAAAAAGACACAAGGCTCTGACCCTGCATGATATGCGCGAAAAACTAAAATTTACAAATATATGCGCGGTGCATATATTTGTAAATTTTAGTTTTTTCGCGCATATATTTGTAAAAAAAAACAGTTTTTTCGCGCATATATTTGTAAAAAAAACAGTTTTTTCGCGCATATATTTGTAAAAAACAGTTTTTTCGCGCATATATTTGTAAAAAAAAAAAAAAGTTTTTTCGCGCACTACAAATACGTTTTCTTTGCAACAAAAGCAGAGCGCCTCTTATCACTGGAGGCTGGCATACCCAGACCCGCAAACCCGCATACCCTAACCCGCAAACCTTCGCATACCCTAACCCGCAAACCCCGCAAACCCGCATACCCGAACCCGCCAACCCTAATACCCGCATAGACCCGCAAACCCGCATACCCTAACCCGCAAACCCCGCAAACCCGCATACCCTAACCCGCAAACCCCGCAAACCCGCAACCCTAAACCCGCATACCGAGACCCGCAACCCGCGTACCCTAACCCGCAAACCCGCAAACCCGCGTACCCTAACCCGCAAACCCCGCAAACCCGCGTACCCTAACCCGCAAACCCGCCAACCCGCAAACCCTAACCCGCAAACCCGCAACCCCCGCAAACCCGCAAACCCGCCGTGCCGGAACTGTTTTGCAAATACACACAGCAGATCAAAGAAAGGGGGGCAAGGTGGAAAATGCAGATCAAACGGGAGTAGAATGTGCACACGCTTATCCGACTCTTGACTTACTATGCCGTGTTCTGAAAGCTGTCGAGGGGCCCCTCCATAGGTTCTCGCATGATTCGTTCGCCTTTGTAACACTATCCGTTTGTAGTACGCTTCGCAATTGTGTTCTTGCACTCTAGCCGAATGGCGGGTGGCGGATTTCCGCGCTCGTACCTTGTGTCTTTTTGAACCACTGCCACGGGGCTGGTGGCCCCCAAAAATGGAAAAAAAAAAATTGCTCAACTTCATCAAAAATTACCGCAGTTTTTGTTCCAAAATTTTAAACTAAAAACGAAATAGTCACTTTGTGGGCCCTATAATAGGCTACGAACTTCATGGTATGTTTACAAATGTGTGAGTGTATGTCATTTTGTATAGTACGTTGAAGTACATTCATTGTGGACCCCATATTCTCGCGATGCTGTGTTTGGCGTCAAAAACCCGTCTGAATTCACTTTTGATGGCTTTAATGAGGCTAAACACTCGAAATAGGCACTTTGGGGGGAATTTTTTTTGAAAGGGTCTCCCAACAAGAATTGTGGCATATGCGCGAAAAAACTGTTTTTTACAAATATATGCGCGAAAAAACTGTTTTTTACAAATATATGCGCGAAAAACTGTTTTTTTTTACAAATATATGCGCGAAAAAACTAAAACTGACAAACATATGCACCGCGCATATATTTGTCAATTTTAGTTTTTTCGCGCATATATTTGTAAAAAAAACAGTTTTTCGCGCATACGTTTCGTATGCGCGCAGTTTTTTCGGCAGTTTATCGCGCATATATTTGTAAGTTTCCCAAAATTTTTGGACCCAAAATTTCGACCCCAAAAATTAGACCCCAAGAATTTCGACCAAAGATTTGGACCAAAAATCTCGACCAAAATTTTCGACCCCAAAAATTTGGACCCCTAAAATTTGACCAAAATTTTTGACCCAGTCCAGCCCGTTCCATTCGTTTTTGGTGTTTCATTGTCCGTAGGCATAAAGCTGGCTTCAGTGCCCCACCCGAGACGTCTCAAGACGTTCTGGGTGCCTCAGAGCGACTGGTTGCACCGTTTCACAACTTCAAGCTGGCCACCGCGGCCACACTCGATCCCCGATCGGGTGCCTCAACTTGGGAGGCTCAATTATCATGCAGGGTCAAAACCTTGTGTCTTTTTAAAACGCTCCCACGGGGCCGATGGAGCCCTAAAAATATTTTTGGAAAAAAAAAAATTTGCTCAACTTCCTCAAAAATTACTGCAGAGTTTGTTCCAAACTTTTAAAATTCAAAAAACCCAATTTTTTTCCGGAATTTTTTTTTTTGCCATTTTCAAAAATTTTGACCCTGCATGCTATGGCATGCTGCCTGCCCCCCTAGTCTCCACCCCCTCTCTCTTTTTTTTTTGTTTTTTTTGGTAACCCGGAAAAAATGCTTTACCATGCAGGGTCAGAACCTTGTGTCTTTTTAAAACGCTCCCGCGGAGCCGATGGACCCCAAAAAAAAATGTTGGAAAAAAAAAATTTGCTCAACTTCCTCAAAAATTACTGCAGAGTTTGTTCCAAACTTTTAAAATTCAAAAAACCCATTTTTTTTCCAGAATTTTTTTTTTTGCCATTTTCAAAAAGACACAAGGTTTTGACCGTGCATGTTACGCACGACCCCGTGGACTAAGCGGAGAGTGTGGGACTACGTTCGTGGAGCTATGGTGGCCGAACGCTACCCACTAAAACAACCGGGGGCCCTTAGAGACTGCTGCTGAGGAGGCCATCCCCCGTGACTCCCCCGGAGGGGGGCTTGTCAGGCCGAGTCACGACAGCATCAGGGAGAGTGAGGTCAACCATCTCTCCCTGCTCCGCTCCTGCTCCTGGGTTTGTTTGTTTGTTTTTGCTTCCGCTGACTGATGATGATGCTGCGCTCCGAGCTACCCCTGTCAAGGGCTGACTTGCTCCCTGGCTCTCTTGCGCGCTTTGTTCCTGTGACTTGGGGTTGCCTGACCTCCCGCTCGCTCCTGGTTTCCCTCCCCCGGCAAGGGGGGGTCCTTGTTGGCATCTTGTGCCGCTGACTCCTTGGCCGTTCCGTCCGTCCTGGCCCTCTTTCACTTTCTTGGGGTCTACCACCCTCTGCACCGCCGCACTCCTTTTCCTGGCTGGCGCTGTCGCCGCCCTCTGCTGTCCCTCCCGCCCTGCCCTGGCTGACTGGCTGCCAGGATCCGCTGCTTGACGCCCTCGGGTGGGCTCAGGACTCACAGTCACCTTCACAGGTCGGGGGCCCCTCAAGCTCACAGTGGGGGTGGCGGCTCCTCCTGCACCCCCAGTCCCCCTCAAACCGGACGCGTTGCCCAGACGCGACCGGCATGAGTTGCTCGCTTGAGTGGCCCCTTCCCCGCTCGGGATCGTGATCACCCCTCGCTTCCCCTCCTGCGCTTCGGCCGCCGATCCAGCGCGACCGACAAGGTGACCGTGCTGCTGTGAATGCGTATCATGCAGGGTCAAAACCTTGTGTCTTTTTGAAAATGGCAAAAAAAAAAATTCTGGAAAAAAAATGGGTTTTTTGAATTTTAAAAGTTTGGAACAAACTCTGCAGTAATTTTTGAGGAAGTTGAGCAAAATTTTTTTTTTCCAAAATTTTTTTTTGGGCTCCATCGGCTCCGCGGGAGCGTTTTAAAAAGACACAAGGTTCTGACCCTGCATGGTATCTTTCGTCTCTCACTTTCCAGCCCATTCTTCAAAATCGCCAAAACAGGTTCTCGGTTACAAGGCGGACCAAACAAACAAGACTGCCTGCGTCTCAAACGGAGAGGGATTCACCTCTTCATGTTTCGCGTGTTCCACCCATGAACATAGAGATGATGAGGGAGAGGATGTCACCTTCGGCGCTCCGTAGGTTTGATGAGGTGTGGCGCTTAACCTTTTTCCCGCCGAGCACCAAGTGCGCTATGAAACCTAAGTCAAACCGACCGTCAATGCTAACTGCATCACATGCGACTGCATTGTTCGAACACGGAATCACATCACACGCCGACGGGCCCGGAGTCTCGCAGAACGTTCCTTTCACTGTCATCGAAGAGAAAGAGAGCGGCCTCAGACAGAGGTTCATCTTGTGGACCCGGGATGCGAACGATGTGCTCTGTAGTCAAGGCTACGAAGCCAATGTCCCAATAGGGCATGTCTCACATTACTTGTCAGCAGTACAAAGTGAATGCGGCACAACCCGAGACTTCAAAACCGGGTTCTATGCGATAGAGGTGCCAGTCGAGAGTCGACACCTTTTCCGTTTTTCTGACTCTTCAGGGAACTGGTGGAGTTTAAACCGTCTCCCCATGGGCCATTGTTGTGCACCCGAGCTGATGCACACTCTGGCTGCTGTAGCGGCAGGTGATCCTGTGTATGTGAAGCCAGCTTTTGCGGCGAAAGGTGTGACTGTCCATGTGTGGATAGATAATATCCGATACACCGGGCGATCTAACGCTGTCATCCGGGAATCAGCCCGATTGGACAAAACTGCTGAGCATTGTGATCTCACATGGAAACCCGAAGATTCACAAACTTGTGTGAAACGGTACGTGTTTCTGGGAGTAGAGTGGGATCATGAAAGGTCAGTTGTACGGCCTTCGACAAAGATCCGGAGCAAACTCGAGGCAGTGAATGTGTGGGGGCGACTTCCGGCAGAAGAGCTGGAATCGTTGGCAGGCAGGCTGCTTCATGCGTCTGCTATTTCTGGTGTGTTCCCAGGAACATATTGGTTCGCCCTAAAGTTTCTGCGGAGGGTGGTGAATCACCTAAACCGAGGCACAAAGATGCCGTCAACAAGTGTTTCTGTTCCCCCCTCAGTTGCAGCCGAGTTGCAGGAATGGCTCCACCGGGCCCAACAGGAAAGGTGTATCTCGGGTGCATCCAAACCGGCTACATTCACGGTATTCGTGGACGCCAGCCTGAAAGGATGGGGAGGCGTCATTGTCAACAGGTGTACGAACGAAGTCTTTGTGCACGGTGAAGAGTGGTCGCACTTCTACAAGACGCGCCACATCAACGAGTTGGAAGCTCGAGCATTGTTCTGTGTTTTACAGATGCTGCCAGCCGGAGCGTCCGGTAAGTTTATTAGTGTTTTCGTCGACAACACCACAGTTGCTGGTGTAGCAAGAAAGAAGCAGTGCGTGAAGAGCAGGCTCCTGAACGACTCCGTCGTTGGGGCCCTGCAGTATTTGCAAGACCGAAGATGTGCATTCTCACTCGAGTGGGTAAAGTCAGCATCCAATCCCGCCGACTTGCCATCACGGATTCCTCCAACGAGGATGACAAAGGAAAACAAGGAGAAGGTTACACTTGCGGTGTGGAGCTTTCTCACAGGACCGGCGTAGTGGAGGCGGGATGCGACCTTGTTGTTCGCAAGGCTTTCTCGTTATTTCACTTCGTTTGTTATTGTGTTTACCATGCAGGGTCAAAACCTTGTGTCTTTTTGAAAACGGCCAAAAAAAAAAATTCGGAAAAAAAATGGGTTTTTTGAATTTTAAAAGTTTGGAACAAACTCTGCAGCAATTTTTGAGGAAGTTGAGCAAAATTTTTTTTTTCCAAAAATTTTTTTAGGGCTCCATCGGCCCCGCAGGAGCGTTTTAAAAAGACACAAGGTTTTGACCCTGCATGTTACCAGCCCGTTGCTTCGCATTTCTCTTCCCTTTCGAGTTTATGACGCGGCTAGAATAGCAGGAGAGATGATTCTGCTGATTTATCGGGGGAATCAACGACCCGAATATGGCCGCACTGGTGTGACTTTCCAAGCATACACCATGATCCAGGGGTAGTGGTTGTGGTGGGTGAAACGTAAAGCGTTTAAAGAACCCGCCCTCCCTCCCCCTGCGACCTTGTTGTTCGCAAGGCTTTCTCGTTATTTCACTTCGTTTGTTATCATGCAGGGTCAAAACCTTGTGTCTTTTTGAAAATGGCAAAAAAAAAAGTTCCGGAAAAAAAATGGGTTTTTTGAATTTTAAAAGTTTGGAACAAACTCTGCAGTAATTTTTGAGGAAGTTGAGCAAATTTTTTTTTTTCCAAAAAAATTTTTAGGGCTCCATCGGCCCCGCGGGAGCGTTTTAAAAAGACACAAGGTTTTGACCCTGCATGTTATTGTGTTTACCAGCCCGTTGCTTCGCATTTCTCTTCCCTTTCGAGTTTATGACGCGGCTAGAATAGCAGGAGAGATGATTCCCATTCAGAACACTCTGAACGAAACTGAGGAGAGGGAGAATATCATGCAGGGTCAAAACCTTGTGTCTTTTTGAAAATGGCAAAAAAAAAAATTCCGGAAAAAAATTGGGGTTTTTGAATTTTAAAAGTTTGGAACAAACTCTGCAGTAATTTTTGAGGAAGTTGAGCAAATTTTTTTTTTTCCAAAAAATTTCTTAGGGCTCCATTGGGCCCCGCGGGAGCGTTTTAAAAAGACACAAGGTTTTGACCCTGCATGATATACGTTCTCTCACTGGTCAAAATGAGAGAAAAACGGAAAAACTCACTGGTAGTGAGTTTTTTTTTTTCGGGTTGAGGGGGCCTTGTGTGAGCCCCGAGGGGCTGGGAAATGCCTCGAGACAGAAAAAAACGCCCCGAGGGACGTCGAGCCGGAGCGAACCGATAAAAAAAAAACGAACGAACAGTGAGGTTTTTTTCTGAGTTTCGAGCATTTTTACCAGTGAGTGACTATTTTTCTCACACAAGCAGCAGTTTTTCCAAACTACCAGGTTTCCACACCTACTGGTAATGGCGCGTTTTTTTTAGAGTGGTTTCCCCATGAGGCCTAATCCACTGGCAAGTCTTTTTTTACTTGTATCATGCAGGGTCAAAACCTTGTGTCTTTTTGAAAATGGCAAAAAAAAAATTTCTGGAAGAAAATTGGGTTTTTTGAATTTTAAAAGTTTGGAACAAACTCTGCAGTAATTTTTGAGGAAGTTGAGCAAATTTTTTTTTTTCCAAAATTTTTTTTAGGGCTCCATCGGCCCTGCGGGAGCGTTTTAAAAAGACACAAGGTTTGGACCCTGCATGGTATGTGTGGTTTCCCTGTGTGTTTGTGGTGTTGTGGCACACTCACCTGGTTCTGAGCTGCTCTGCCCTTGGCCCCTTGGTGGCCCTAACTGTGCTCACGCCAAGTCACGGTGCAGGGGGGAACGAGGAAGAGAAACCAACTTTGTTGTTCTGGCAAGGCTAGGTAGTTACAGGAAAGGGTGGAAGGAAGTGTGGGGGCTGGGGGGCAAAAAATCAAAACTCACAGGAAGCGTTCTCGGGCCAAACCGTTGCTTTTTTTGGCTTTTTTGGCCGCCACTGTACCATGCAGGGTCAAAACCTTGTGTCTTTTTGAGAATGGCAAAAAAAAAAATTTCCGGAAAAAAATTGGGTTTTTTGAATTTTAAAAGTTTGGAACAAACTCTGCAGTAATTTTTGAGGAAGTTGAGCAAAAAAAAATTTTTCCAAAAAAATTTTTAGGGCTCCATCGGCCCTGCGGGAGCGTTTTAAAAAGACACAAGGTTTTGACCCTGCATGGTACCAGTACAGTACCATTGAGAAAAAAACTGGGACCAGTGAGTTGTTAAAAGTTTCTCTCACTGGTAGCAGTGAGAGAATATACGTTCTCTCACTGGTCAAAATGAGAGAAAAACGGAAAAACTCACTGGTAGTGAGTTTGTTTTTATCGGGTTGAGGGGGCCTTGTGTGAGCCCCGAGGGGCTGGGAAATGCCTCGAGACAGAAAAAAACGCCCCGAGGGACGTCGAGCCGGAGCGAAGCGGAGGCGAGACGTCCCGAGGGGCGTTTTTTTCTGTCGAGAGGCATTTCCCAGCCCCGAGGGGCTCACACAAGGCCCCCAAGCAGCAGTTTTTCCGAACTACCAGGTTTCCACACCACCATAGAGGTACTGGTAATGGCGCGTTTTTTTTAGAGTGGTTTCCCCATGAGGCCTAATCCACTGGCAAGTCTTTTTTTACTAGGGCAAGTTTTTTTTCTGGGGCAAGTCTTTTTTTTACTAGGGCAAGTTTTTTTTTCTGGGGCAAGTCTTTTTTTACTAGGGCAAGTTTTTCTAGGGCCAAACCGTTGCTTTTTTTGGCTTTTTTGGCCGCCACTGTACCATGCAGGGTCAAAACCTTGTGTCTTTTTGGAAATGGCCAAAAAAAAATTTCTGGAAAAAAAAAATGGGTTTTTTGAATTTTAAAAGTTTGGAACAAACTCTGCAGTAATTTTTGAGGAAGTTGAGCAAATTTTTTTTTTTCCAAAAAATTTTTTAGGGCTCCATCGGCCCCGCGGGAGCGTTTTAAAAAGACACAAGGTTTTGACCCTGCATGGTACCAGTACAGTACCATTGAGAAAAAAACTGGGACCAGTGAGTTGTTAAAAGTTTCTCTCACTGGTAGCAGTGAGAGAAAAAAGTTTCTCTCACTGGTAGCAGTGAGAGAAAAAAGTTTCTCTCACTGGTAGCAGTGAGAGAAAAAAGTTTCTCTCACTGGTAGCAGTGAGAGAAACTTTTAACAACTCACTGGTTTACCAGTGCTACAAAGGAGTGAGATAAAAAGGGAAAAACTCACTGGTAGTGAGAAAAACTGCTGGGAGTGAGAGAAAAAAGTTTCTCTCACTGGTAGCAGTGAGAGAAACTTTTAACAACTCACTGGTTTACCAGTGCTACAAAGGAGTGAGATAAAAAGGGAAAAACTCACTGGTAGTGAGAAAAACTGCTGGGAGTGAGAGAAAAAAGTTTCTCTCACTGGTAGCAGTGAGAGGAATAACATGCAGGGTCAAAACCTTGTGTCTTTTTAAAACGCTCCCGCGGGGCCGATGGAGCCCTAAAAAATTTTTTGGAAAAAAGAAATATTGCTCAACTTCCTCAAAAATTACTGCAGAGTTTGTTCCAAACTTTTAAAATTCAAAAAACACAATTTTTTTTCCGGAATTTTTTTTTTTGCCATTTTCAAAAAGACACAAGGTTTTGACCCTGCATGATAAGCCACTTCCTCGGAATCGCAGAACACCTTTTGGTCCATGTCGCGGGGGCTCCCAGGGAAACAGAGAGGTAGGAAGAAGGGAGCTGACAATATTTTATTCTCTTGGGTGTCAACCCAAGCACTTGCTGAAGCGAATGGGGATCTTAACGGGGGAAAGGACGAGCGATGCCTTCTTGCGAGGCGCTGCAGTCATCCCAGGGATGGGTGGGTGGGAAAAACGAAAGAGTCGAGGGACGAGGAAACCTTTCGGTGTTTAGTATGTACACTAAAACAAGGATCAATCATCTCTGCTCTCGGTCGCTATTTATTCCCGCAGGGAGCCTGAGAGAATAACATGCAGGGTCAAAACCTTGTGTCTTTTTAAAACGCTCCCGCGGGGCCGATGGAGCCCTAAAAAAAATTTTGGAAAAAAAAAAATTTGCTCAACTTCCTCAAAAATTACTGCAGAGTTTGTTCCAAACTTTTAAAATTCAAAAAACCCAATTTTTTTCCGGATATTTTTCTTTTTGCCATTTTCAAAAAGACACAAGGTTTTGACCCTGCATGATAAGCCACTTCCTCGGAATCGCAGAGCACCTTTTGGTCCATGTCGCGGGGGCTCCGAGGGAAACAGAGAGGTAGGAAGAAGGGAGCTGACAATATTTTATTCTCTTGGGTGTCAACCCAAGCACTTGCTGAAGCGAATGGGGATCTTAATGGGGGAAAGGACGAGCGATGCCTTCTTGCGAGGCGCTGCAGTCATCCTCACCGCGCGTAAAGAAACCCCGTAACGCTCGTTCAACAGAATGCCTTCCCTCTCGGGAGGCAAAAACTTCCGGCGAGACTCTCGAAGGGACGTCCGCCGGGTTCTCCTTTGAGCGGACCCACGACACCGAGAACGGACAGTTCAACTCGTGTAAGCGTGTCATTGCCGACACGACTGCGTCGTTCAAACGCTGGCTGGCAGTGCACATCTTCTTCCGTGCAACTGCGGCCACCGTTGTGTTGTCCACGCGGACATCGACGCTTCCGACCCCGCTTTGCGGCAACACGGCTATGGCTCGCTCAAAAGCCAAGGCCTCGAGCTCGTTTATGTGCAGGGCACCTTCGGATTTAGTCCAGGACCCACCGAAGACGTGCATCTCACCAGTCTCGCGCGAAACAATCACGGCACCCCAGCCCTTCAACGAGGCATCCACAAAAATAAGAAACGAAGGTCCATCGGACTCAGAGGGAGGCAGGGAGGGAGAAAGAACACGTGCCTTGTGAACCGAACGAATCCAATCTTTCAATTCAGAGGCTGCACAGCGGGGCACTTGAACTTTGTCAGCCGGTGTCCGCGAACATCGATTCAGCGAGTTCGTGACCCGCCGCAGAAACTTCAACGCCCACCAAAAGGAACCGGGAAACACTCCAGAGATTGAGCTTGCGTGAAGCAGCCGTCCCCCTAGAGACTCCAGTTCTCCAGCCGTGATGCAAGACAAGTCGGCCTTGTCAAGCTTCCCGAGCAGCTTCTCTGACGGGGCGACCGTGTTGGCGCCGTGATCGAAGTCGACTCCGATGAAGTCGTATCGACATACCCCGTCGTTGCTGTCTGCTTCTTTCCATGAGGCATTTGCCTCCTTCGCCAAACAATCCATTTTCATTGTGTGGGCGGCGATCTCACGGGCGGAACCGTACAACCGGATGTTGTCAATCCAGGCATGTACACCCACGTTCTTTGCCGCGTGCTCTGGAGCAACAAAGGCCGGATCCGCGGCCAATACCGATGTCAGCGTGTGCATGATCTCTGGTGCACAGCTGTGGCCCATTGGCAACCGATTCATTTCGTACCAGGTCCCCGAGTCGTCTACGAAACGAAAATGCTTTCTTGACTCGGGTGGGATCTCTACCTGATAGAAACCTGTCCGCAGGTCGCGGGTTGTCGCACACTCGCCGAGTACCGCGTCGAGGTATTCTGACACGTGCCCCAGTGGGACATAGGCTTCATAGCCCTCGCTCTTTAGAGCGGAATTAGCTTCCTGGGTCCACAAAATAAAACGCTGTCGCATTCCTGTCGGCTTTTCTTCAACGACAGTGAACGGGACAGTTTCCAAGGTTCCTGGGGCTTGCGCTACTGAAGCAATACCGTTCTCGACGAGGGTTCGCGCGTGCGACCCTTGGAACATAGAGCATCGGGGTGTCTCTTTTTGACGCACGTTTTCTTCTTTTTTCAAGCAGGTTTTTGGTTGGAAGGTGGTGTTCTCGTAGTTTAACTGAGGGAATTCTGTATCGCAAGGCACTCTCCCACAGGTTACCTTACCCCTCCCGTACACTTCGATCCCCGTTCTTTTCCCACCCATCCCGCCCTGTAGGTTCGTTCTCGTTCAGAAGGTCTTTTTCGCCCTGTCTGGCCGAGACGTTCATCCCCTTCGCTTAGTTAACCTTTCTGGTTTCCCGTTTTCCCCGTTTATCTTTACACCAGCCGCGCGAAGAAGAATTCCACACGGACTCAAAACGATCGCGGGCGCTTTTCCGCATCCGGTTCTTCAAGAAATCAACACGCATGGGTGTAATGCTAGCAACGTGTAGCGGTGATTCCCGTTCCTCTGCCGTTCGAGGCAGGCGGGTCGCATGAGAGCGCCGTGTGATTGTATGGCGAGTTTTGAGAGGAGAGGGAGAGGCAGGAGGAGGAATCACAAGAGGGCCGTCGCGTGGGCTGTTCCCAACGCTTCGGCCATTGCTACCGAATCGCTTCCGTAACGGAGCGTCATGTCGGGAATCCCACTCCCTTGGCCTTCTTTGTGTTTCGCGAGCCGTCCAATCAACTCTAGAGGCAACCTGGCCCCTTGCTCTACCGCCTTGAAAAGGTGTGTTGTGGCTCCCCGCTTGATGCTGTGACCTGTAAAGCCGCGCATCTGGGGGTCTTTCTGCCACAAAAGTGCTAATTCTGCGGTTGTTACGGGACAGAGTTGATGGAACGGCTGCAGTGTTTGGAATAGGGAGGCGATCTCGGATGTCAAATCCCCAACCACCACAGCCCACCTTGAACGAGTGAACGGGTTGGATCTTCGCGACTTCGGAACTGAGGCCCAGTCTAAGACCACTTTTGAGTTTGTCACTTTCAAGAACTGGTGTGATCCTAACTGGGTCACTTCCCCCCAACGACTTGCGGTTTTCCACGCAAGAAGGGCCGCCAGCTGCAGCTCGGGTACTTGACGGCGTGCCCAAGCCACCAACTTTAATTTGGTTACCGGCCGGGCCTGGTGCACAGGAATGGCTCCCCCGACCGCTCTTAGTGCCCCCGCAAGACTGTGCAGGGACTGGGCAGGCATGCCGATATGCCGGAATGTCCCCGCTAATGCTTTTGCATAGGCGAGCTGTCCTTGCCGGCTGACCTTTGTAGCCAATACAAACAGAGCCGCCGAATCCGCGGTCAACTGCAATTTGTTTGCGGCTGTCCATCGGACTAACCGGGCCCACAAATACTGGCGCTGGGTCGAAGTGGACCTGGCCCACATTCGACTCACCAGCGATTCCAACTCTCCCCAGGCTTCCTTTGCTGGAACCACTGCTTCGTTGTTCACTCTGGAGGCACGAGTAGGGGTGATTCTGTTTTCTTTTCCTTTTTCTTCTTTTCCTATTCGACTTTGAACAAGACGAAGGACTGCTCGTCCGAAGAGAGAAACGTTTGGCGGTGAGCCTTCGTCGAATGCGCCGAAGGGCGGGGTGCTCCTTCTTCTGCGGGACGTCGAGCGTAGCCGAGGAAACGCCCTTGCGCGTGCCGGGTGAAGCGGGGAAGAAGCTAGTCAATGCCTCCCCCCCGCCTCTGCGTTTCCCGTCCGTGTTCGCGGTTTGGCCGTCTTCTGACGAGAAGGGAAAGCTGGCACGTTCTTGGCGGGGGAACACGACGCAGCTGCACGCAGCACCTCGTGAATCGAGGTGTCCTCCTTCTCCAAGCGCTGTTGCAGCACTGCCCGTGGAACCCTGTCCCGCACGAAACAGAACTGCAGCAACACTTGCCGCAAAAGGAAGTTGCCCAGAGTCAAATGGTGGGTTTTCCACCAATCCTCCATCTCCGAGGCGGCGAAGATCCAATGGCGAAGAGCAGTGAACGCGTCTTGGAGGATTTTACCCCCCGTCGAGCTGAGATACGGCACGACCCATCGGCCCTCTAGCTGCAAGACCAGACGGTGGGGATCATCTTCAACTTCGTTCACCCACTCCTTCACACCTGCAACGTCTGCAGGGTGTCTCCGAGGAACCTCTCCCATCATCGCATCCCGGGGTCCGTCTACAGCTTGCTGCTGAACCAGGGCCTCCATCGCCGCAAGTCGCTGCCGCAGACTAGCAACCTCGTGTTGCTGTCGCTCCTGCGATTTCCGCACGAACGCCTCTGCCGCCTCCGTCTGGTGGACCGACGCCTCCACCACGCGGCTGTACTCCCACTCGGGGTGCGGCATCTGGACCGTTTCCTCGGGTCCGTCGTGGGGCTCTACCGTGTCAAGGTAGTTGAAAGCCTCACTCCGCCGCACAACATACGGAGGAACTGCCGCACCTCCCTCACTACGTCCCAAGACCCCAGCGTACATGCCGTAGTCCACGGTGCCCTTCCTTCTACACCGGTACACGATCAGCTTCCCCACCAAGGCTTCCACCTGGTCGCGCAACATGCGTTCCGACATGCTCATAGGGGCTGGCATTCCTTGCCCTGCTGTTGCCGATGGAGAGACCGACCGGGCCCGTGCAGTCTGCACTTCGCTCATCGAAAAAAGCTGGGCAATATCTGGTTCATCTTCCATATTGGGTGGGTGGGAAAAACGAAAGAGTCGAGGGACGAGGAAACCTTTCGGTGTTTAGTATGTACACTAAAACAAGGATCAATCATCTCTGCTCTCGGTCGCTATTTATTCCCGCAGGGAGCCTGAGAAAACTTTTAACAACTCACTGGTTTACCAGTGCTACAAAGGAGTGAGATAAAAAGGGAAAAACTCACTGGTAGTGAGAAAAACTGCTGGGAGTGAGAGAAAAAGAAATCCATGAAGAAAAATCACCAATGTCTGTTAAGTTGCAGTCGCCTGCGGCCAGACCTTTCCACGTGTTGAAAAACTGGGACACTTGGTTGGTCATCATCCTGGTCATCCTCTGACTGTGAGGGCGTCAAAATAAAAGGGTTGTCAATTCTTGGTGAAGGCGATTCAGCAGCTGGTGAAGGCAATTCAGGAGCCTGTGCTGGTGGTGAAGGCGGCAATGAGTTGTCATCTCCTGGGTTGCTGTCATCTCCTGGTGACTGTTGTTCTTGTGTAAGTGCATTCCACAACATATCACGCACACCGGGCTGAGACAGTATCTGCTCATGCATTCCTGGCTGGGCCAGCAGCTGCAACAGGTTGTTAGAGTCAGACAAGGTCTGTGCCAAATTCGGAGCTTCTTCAGCTTGGACCACCATTTCCATCTGGGACACTTTCTTTCCCAAAGCACACAGAAAGAAGTGGACAAGGTCCTGTGTGTGACATCTTCCACTGGGTCAATAGAATCTCAGAATCCCAATCCAAATTTTGCCAAATTTTGATTTGGGTCCGAACCCCAAGTTTTGACCCAAATCTTTGATCGAAATGATCCAACTGAACATTTTTTGCACCATTTTCGGGTCTGTGGCCCAAAATTTGGACCAAAATTTTGAGCACCCAAATTTTGGTATCATGCAGGGTCAAAACCTTGTGTCTTTTTGGAAATGGCAAAAAAAAAAATTTCCGGAAAAAAATTGGGGTTTTTGAATTTTAAAATTTTGGAACAAACTCTGCAGTAATTTTTGAAGACGTTGAGCAATTTTTTTTTTCCAACTTTTTTTTTTGGGGTCCATCCAGTGCTCCCGCTAACCTCACTTTTGGTGAGGAATTCCAAAACCTGCTTTTGGACTCTTTTTTTTTTTTTGTGCCTCCAATCAGTGCATAATACAGAGACGTGGTTTTGGCCAAAAACGGGTGTTTTGCGCATCTGGACGTTTTTTGGCCTGAAGGTAAGCCCATGGTATAATCATGCTTCGTTCAGGGAGCCTCCCAGAGACCAGGGACCGCCTGCTGGTGTGGAGGTCGCTTGTTTTGATGTATCATGCAGGGTCAAAACCTTGTGTCTTTTTGGCAGGGGATTATACGGGCTTCGTTTAGCGGTCTGAGAGACCGGAACTCAAATTCTTCCGGTCTGGGGAAAAAAAAAAAAAAAACCACATAGCGTTCGGGTTGGGGCTTACCGGGTGGGAGCGGTAACGGGAGGGCCAGTATGCCACCAAAGAAGCTACAGCGTGTGGATCCAGAGAAGGAGGGGATTCCCCGGGACATCGCAAGCATGTTCGGGCTCGCATCTCGGCAAACAGGACGGCAGACCAACGTCCCGAAAGAGGGGACAAACACGGAGTACGAGCGGTGGACAAAGGAGTCGTACTCAGAAGTTGAGAAGGCCAACTCCCTGCACGACTTTCTGCACGAAAATCACCCGACCTACTTCCATTGCGATGTCGTGATAAACCGCGCAACTGAAGGTTTAGCAGGCTTTACCCGCGTGACACCCCAGACAGTCCAGGCCTATCATGCCGAAGTGGCCACGCCCTACGTTAACGGGCTAATCTCTGACCTTCGTTCGGGTTTGAAGAGCAACCTGGGTGTCATGGAGGGATTCAGCCTTTTTGACCTGAGTGGGCCTGTGGCTGGAAACCAACCTGAGGCGGTCAGACTTGTTGATATCATGCAGGGTCAGAACCTTGTGTCTTTTTAAAACGCTCCCGCGGAGCCGATGGCCCCCAAAAAAAAAATTTGGAAAAAAAAAAATTTGCTCAACTTCCTCAAAAATTACTGCAGAGTTTGTTCCAAAATTTTAAAATTCAAAAAACCCATTTTTTTTCCGGAAATAAAATTTTGGCCATTTCCAAAAAGACACAAGGTTTTGACCCTGCATGATATTCTTGTCGCCCATTACGGCGAGGAAAAGGTCCGACCAACCCAGGAAGGCAGATCCGCACGTTCTCCTCCCTTTCTCAATGCCCGCTTCATTGCAGATTTCAGGAATGAGGTTTTTCCCCGAGCCGACGACGAGCACAGATCTGTTCTCGAGGAGCTCAAAACTGTTGCAAACACACTGACTCGCTACAGCCATACCACAGCCCTAAAGCTGTTTCTCATGGATGTCACACTGACCTCTCTGTACCCGTGCACAAGCCTCCTCATGAACGCGGCTCTTTCGACACCTCTCGGAACGGCATCGGTTCAAAGACTGTTCAGTTTGATGAAGCTGATCAAAACGAGGCAAAGGTGGCATACAGCATGCAGTTGCACAGGGGTTTTTCCCTTTGGCGAAAAAAAATTTTTTCGCCAAAAAAAAAAAAAAAATCTGAAAAGGGGTTGGCGAAAATATTTTTTTCGCCAAAGGGATTTTTGCGTGGGGGGTCAGGGGGGTCACCTACAAGAGCCGAGACAGCAGGCGAGGCCGGAGGCCGAGGCTGGGTGATGCCCGAGAAGGCCGAGACAGGGCAGGCGAGGCCAGAGGCCGAGGCTGGGTGATGCACGAGAGGTCCCGGGCAACAGCACAGTCGAGTGCAGAGGCGGGCCCGCGGAGGCTGTGAGAGGGACTCAGGATGAGGTTAACAAACACACTGTCTTGTTTCTTGTTTAACACAAAGTCAGCCAGGCCCAAACCAAGTAACATGTCGCTTGCGAGTTTCGGTTTCCGTGCGGCCGCTGCACGTGGCCCCTCAGACGAAACCATCCAGTTCGACTACGCGAACTGGAGAGGACCGAAGCTTGAGAAGCAAGCAAGCCTCAGGCGCATCAACCAGGGGACAGGCAGCAACAGGCTGAAGAACGCCGAGTTGCTGGCTAAGGTGAAGGCCTACGATGCTGCTCAAAAGAAGATCGCCGCCGAGAATGCTCTCACTGCTCGCACATCAGCCGAAGACCTGCCCGCTCAAGCAGAAGTTGCCATCCCAACACCACCTGCTGCAGTTGAACCCCCCGCATTTGAAGGCTACGAGGTTGTTGCCGAGTATGAGTCGGACCCAGATGATGACAGTCTTGTCGGACTTTCCGTTCTTGCTTTAGTAGCTGTCGTGGTCGTGATCCTGTCCGGTTCAGCAGTGGCATTTGAGCCGATTGTTGTTGACGACGAGCCCGCTCCTGAGTCGGAAGAAAACACGAAGTTTCGTACATTTGGCAGTGGCAAAATTCTGCGATCCACTGTTGACAGGTGGCTTGCCGAGTATCCATGGCTCGATGTGTCAGATGCGGGGGCCCAGTGCAAGGTTTGCAGCCAAAAGTTTCCGCGTACAAGAGCAGTCCTCATCAACATGCCTTACGCCGACCAAACGCACCTCCGAAACCGCATGAAGAAGCACGAAACGTCCGCCGAGCATGTTTCTGTCTCTGACATTATGACAAACCTTCGTTCAGGTGTCAGTAAGATGCGGGCTCAACTGCGCAAGATTGTCAAAACAATCTTTAAAATCGCACGCCTGGAAATCCCCCACACGGTGCACGTGCACGACTTGCTATCCTTCTTTTCTTGCTTGCACCAGGACCGCGATTTCTGTGCTTGGCTGAAGCAGGATGTGACGTATACATCGTCAACTGTGGTGAGAGAGCTTCTGGAGTTGATCGGCTTGGTATTAGAGAAGCGGCTGTACACCGAGATTAGGGAGTCCCGGTTTTGGTCAGCCACAGCAGATGCAACAACCGACGTGACGGGAAAGCACCAACTTGTGGCCACCGTTCGTTACCTCAGGAGAAATGCTGTCCAAGAGCGCTTCATTGGCCTTGAAGTCCTGCACGATCAAACTGCAACCGGCTACGCAACGAAGATAAAGCAGATGCTGTGTTATCTCCCGAAGGGCTCGTTCGTATCCTGCTCGTTTGATGGGGCTTCGGCGATGTCTGGGAAGTTTCAGGGTGCCGAGAAGAAGGTTCGCGGTGGGATCAATGCTACTGCGCTCTTCATGTGGTGTTGTGCCCACGTCCTCAACCTCCTTGCCCAGGATGGCATAAAAGCAGTTGCGTTCATGGGAGACTTCTTCAGAACCGTCCGCGCCCTTTGGCTGATCTTCTCCGACTCCGACATCAACAAGCTACTTCTGAGCAGCGTATTCGCAGACCCGACATTTGCAGCGATGTGTGAGAAGGTGAATCGTGCCCTGGTGGAGCCGTCCGATACACGCTGGCTGGCCTACTGGAGAAGTGTCTCTGTCATCCGTATGCAGTATTCTGCAATACGCGAAGCCCTTAGACGCATCTGGAACGAGCGGAACAGCACCCACGCAGAGCACCTGTACAAAGAGGTGAGTAAGCCGCAATTTTTTGCATGTCTTGCACTTGCGTGTGACGTTCTGGAAAAGCTGCATGCAATCTCTCTTGTTTTCCAAGGAACCGCGACCACCATCTCGGATGTTTGCAGAGAAGTGGACTCGCTCGAAGCAGAATTGAGGGCACTAAGCTCGGAAGAAAGGGCCAAAAAGATCACGAAATACTACACTTGCTGGCGCCGTTCGTTCTTCGAAGCGACCAACGTTGCCGTTACCCCTGCAGCGTTCAGCACATTCCATCAGACTATCGCCTCCCCATACATTGCTGCACTCCTCAAGTCCACAACGGTCCGGTTTGAATCCAAGGAAGTTCTTCGGCACTTCGTTGTCTTTGACCGCATTGCGTGGCCAGAGGGCGCGCACCTTACAAACTGGGGGGATGAACACATCCGGGAGCTCTACAGATACTACAGCAAGCCCGGCCGGGTCACGTACCGACAATATGAAGTGGACGTGCCAGCAACAGACACGATGCCTCGACCCACATACAGCACCACTCGCTCGGAAACGAAGACAGACCACGGCACTCCCCTTTTGCACGGAATGACCGAGGCAGACCTGGTGAGAGACTGGACCCTACTTAAGGAGGTTCTACGCGCCTCAAGATACTCCAAAAATGCACACGCGGTGTATCAAGCCTTCGCCCCTGATGGCACTGCGAGTGCCCGCATGCAGCCATTGAGACAACTGGTCGAACTGGCACAGACCATTGTCAGTTCCTCTGCAGAAAGTGAACGCCAGTTCAGTACCCTGGCCCGTGTAAAGACCCGACTGTCGTAGTTTAACTGAGGGAATTCTGTATCGCAAGGCACTCTCCCACAGGTTACCTTACCCCTCCCGTACACTTCGATCCCCGTTCTTTTCCGCCCACCCTCCAAAGATTGTGGCCACCGTATCGCTTTTGACCGCGAAGAGCAATCGGCACCTGGGCGCAGTTCTTGTAACGGGATCCCCATCGTTGTTAGAGGCAACCTGCATCTTGCAGCCGGAAGAGCGAAGCAGGAGAAGGCAGATATTGGCCGAGGCTCTTGAAACGGGACGTCGGGGCGGCTTAAAGGACGACTTGTTGATCCTCACGGTAACGTGCCTCGTCTTCGTTTTCTAGACGTCTGCCGCGACACTCTCGAACTAGCTGTTCGTTGCTGCTTCCGAAGGCGAAGAGACTGTTTGATCCTTGCTGACTCTGAACCTCTATTTCCTTTCCTCTTCTTTTAGTGCATCATGTCGAGCCCCGAACCCAACCTTGCCCCGTTTACACTGAGTGAAGTGCGCACTGCACGTGCAAGGGCGACATCCCCCTCTGCAACAGCAGGACAGGGGTTCCCAGCGCCAGTCGAGATGTCGGAGCGTATGCTCCTGGATCAGGCAGAGTCCCTTCTTGGAAAGTTAGTTGTGTACTCCTGCAGACGGAAAAATGACACGAGCGGGTGGCTCATGCATGCAGGAGTGTTGAGGAAAGTCAGTGAAGTTGCGGAGGGAGAAACACCTTTTCGTGTGCGATTGAGCGAAGCCTTCAATTATCTGCACGGCATTTCGCCATTCGATGGTGCAGAGCGAGAATTCTTGCTCCCGGATCCAGATTGGGTTTACAACCGGTTAATTGAGGCTTCTGTTCATCAAACTGAGGCAGCTCAGCGTGAGATGAATCTTTTGAGGAGTACGATGGAAGCACGACTGATGGGGTTGGAACAGCAATTGCAGTTCCAACATAAACCAGAAAACGTGAAAGAGTTTGATGTAGACCAAGAGTCCCAGACGAAGATGAGAGCCACTGAACAGAAATGGTCTCACCCAGCGGCGGTGAAGAGTGTGCATGAGTGGAAGGAAATTTTTGAATCGAGCAGCCCCGATGGGTTGATTTTTGCATTGCAAGCACAGTATGTGAGCGGCTTGACTGGATTGCAAGGCGGGAAAGATTTGGAAGCAGCTTTTGACCAGCTTCGTCTGTGGGTGATTGGTTGCGCCATGACAGCGGGATGGGAGTCGACTCCCCTGTTAGACTTGGGCAATGTGCTGCTCCGCAATTTGCGGGTGCATCACTACCATGTGCGAGACCGAGTGCCCCGAGGTGCACTGTTGGACAAGTTGAAGTTGGAGCAGTCTTCCACAGACGAAGTCGCGAAAGCTGCTATTGCACTCGGTGGCAAGAAGGGGAAAGGGAAGCGACAGTACACTGCTTCTGCCAAAGGATTTAAAGGGCAGGGAAACGTCAGGGCAGAGAGACAGCATTGACTGGCCGTCTTTCTGCCTTCCCCTCAGCCAGTCACATCGATTTACATCCCGCAGCTAGGCCTACAGAAGACCTGCTTTGTCAAAAAGTCGCTGGACTTCCGAAGTCAACAAACGCGAGAAATGCGCTCCGTCGCATTTCCAATAGAAACACGGCTTCAAAAAGGTGCAATAAACACTTTTGCCAAAGCAGTACTTCAAAATCTAGCTCAAGGAATTGGAAAGAAGACAGTACGTACGAAAGAAGGAATGGTGACAGCAAACGAAGCCGGGAATATGCTCCAAAACCTTGTATCAGTAATGTGGGCACGTTCCACAACGGCCCAAAGACAGAGTCTATGGAACAGATTGCTGAGGTGGACATCGGCCCAGGGACTGCCTCTCAATGCGGACACAGCGGCATTGTTCGTCATGGCAACCCGTGTCAGTCCCCAAGCGCAGTTGTCGTATGCCAAAGGTATCTCAGCAATGTTGGGGTACTTGGAGCTGGACAACCGCCCGATCTTGAATCTAGCTCGGGCTCTCCGAGCCACTGGAGGAAATATTCCCAGCCACCAAGCGTTACCGATAAGCAAAACACTTCTATTAGAGTGGGCGCGAGAACAGCAACCACCCCTACGACTAGCAGCTTTCGTGGCTTGGAAGACAGCAAGCAGGTGGGGGGAGGTCGCAGCTCTCAAGCACCATCAATTCATACTGGTGCGGAAAGAGGAAGTTGTGATAGATTGGGACACGACCCCAAAGGGCAAACGTGCAAATCCCTTTTCCCCCTCACGTTGGACGGTCATAACGGGCGATCTGACCTCGGAGATAGCGACTCTTTTCCAGGGCATGGGCGTGTTTCGGCAACTAACACATGTAGACACCGCCATGCTCAACGTATTGTGGAAAAAAGACCATCGTCTGCGGCGGTTTTCCGGCCACAGTATCAAACGCGGAGCAGTGTCGTTCCTTTTCAAGTTAATGTCTCGGGGTGTTCCCCTCCAAGAGTGGCTAGTGGTTCGATTAGCAAAGCATCAAGAGAAGATAGGGTTTTCCGACATGACAATCCGGTATGGGGGCGACCCGATTGCTATGGCGCGTACTCTGAGGACGGGGGAAGTGACACAGTATTTATAAATACACATAGGAAACATACACTGACCCGACGCGCGCATAGTTCTAGGATTCCGTTAACAGTTGAAGAGAAAAGTGCGCCGCTACATGCAACAAAAGTTCAACCTTTACAGGTTGAAAAACTAAAGGTAAGAATGAAAGACTCCGTGCGGAAGAGGTTTGACCTCGTGTGGAGCGCAACCTTTTATCCCTCATCCTCTCGTCCGTCATACCGAAGAGGCGTAAATGAGCGTTCTTCACTGAATCCAGCTCATGCGGAGCGGTTGGTGGAGTGCGATATTGCCGCCCCAGCCACCAAACCGGGTACACTGTGCTCAGTACCTTTCACAGTGTTGGAAGAGAAACCTTCGGGTCTGAGACAACGTTTCATTTTATGGACACGCGAGGCGAACGAGCAGTTGGAGGACTCGTATAGAGCAAACGTACCATTGGAACACGTCTCGCAGTATTTGCATGTAGTTTCAGATGAATGTGCATCGCTGCGAGATCTACGGTGCGGGTTTTACCAGGTAGAAATACCTGAGATATCTCGGAAACATTTCAGGTTCACCGACAGTCGAGGCAGGTGGTTCGAACTGACTCGGCTACCGATGGGGCACAGTTGCGCTCCTGAAATTATGCATACTCTGACTTCAGTCATCGGAGGACATCCGGACTATGTCAAGGAGGACTTTCGTGCATGCAACGTTACAGTCCATACATGGATCGATAACATTCGGTTGACCGGGAGTAAATCGTCAGTAGAGGCAGAAACCGTTCGTCTGGATAAGACGGCGTGTGAAGCCCGGGTGACCTGGAAACCGGAGGACAGCGAGGACGTTGTCTCAATGTATGACTTCATTGGTGTAAAGTTTGACCACACGAAAGCTGAGGTAGCTCCGTCAAAAAGAATGTTAGTGAAGCTAGAAAGCGTGAGATTTGAGAGAGTGACAGCAGGCGAATTAGAATCATTCGGAGGCCGGCTCATGCACGCTAGTGCGGTTTCGGGAATTCTTCTCGGAAGATTCTGGTTTGCTATAAAGTATTTACGAAGAGTTATTAACGGGCTTAACTCAGGGAAAATAAACACTTCGACACCTGTTGCTGTTCCACCTTCCGTTCAGAGGGAGTTTAATACTTGGCGCGCTGCTGTCAGCAAGCCGCTCAAAGTGAAGAAGCTTTTCCCGTGCATCCCATCCACGGTTTTCGTGGATGCTTCTCTGAAAGGATGGGGAATGGTGGCGATCGATAGCCGCACAAAGGAGGTTATAGTAGCTGGCAATTCCTGGACCAAATCAGAGTCCGTACTACACATAAATGTACTAGAAGCGCTGGCTTTTCGCAACTCTATCTTTGCACTTCCCCCGGCTTTTTTGAAAAGTAGTATCGATTTTAAGGTCGACAACACGACAGTGGCGTCGGCGGCGAGGAAGGGCGCATGCGTGGCCTCAAAGCCTTTGAACGAAGCAATCGTGGCAGCGTTGACACGCTTGTCAGAATTTGACACACAATTTACAGTGTCGTGGGTGCGCTCTGCAGCGAATATAGCTGACTTGCCTTCCCGCATGTCCCCTGAGCAGCTCTCTTCCAGAAATGGAAAGATGATGGTTAGACAGGCGTTATGGAAGTTTTTTACACGCGATGGGGTTCGTTCTCGTTCAGAAGGTCTTTTTCGCCCTGTCTGGCCGAGACGTTCATCCCCTTCGCTTAGTTAACCTTTCTGGTTTCCCGTTTTCCCCGTTTATCTTTACACCAGCCGCGCGAAGAAGAATTCTCGTAGTTTAACTGAGGGAATTCTGTATCGCAAGGCACTCTCCCACAGGTTACCTTACCCCTCCCGTACACTTCGATCCCCGTTCTTTTCCCACCCATCCCGCCCTGTAGGTTCGTTCTCGTTCAGAAGGTCTTTTTCGCCCTGTCTGGCCGAGACGTTCATCCCCTTCGCTTAGTTAACCTTTCTGGTTTCCCGTTTTCCCCGTTTATCTTTACACCAGCCGCGCGAAGAAGAATTCCGCAACCGCATGCTGAACACGACACTGCGCGCCCTCTTTTTCATCGAAGACACCGATGAGAAGGAGATGGACGACGCGACTGCGGAGGAGGTAATCGACCTTTTTACTTCTGGCTTCGCAGCCGAAGCCCTAAGGGCAGCATGGTTTGCTGGAGAGTCTGAGCCGGTGGAGAAGGTAGCGAAAAAGCGCAAAATTGACTTGACACTACCCTGAAACCTTGCTGCACCTCCTTGTCCTGTCTTGACTTCTTCTTTTGTTAACTTGTACCCGTCCCTTCCACCAGACCAACCGCACGTATTCTCCGACTCTCTCTTCCTCCTTGCACCACGAACCGCCGAAGACTCAGAATGGAAGGACAGATGCGGGTGGACGGGCTCTGTACGACGTGAGGGCGAGAAAAATTTTCTCGCTGACAGAAGAAAATTTTTCGCCAGCATTTTTGGCCTTGCTGGCGGGCAGAATAACCCCTGCAGTTGCAGCAAAAAAAAAAAAACACGCCCAGACCGGAACTCAGGATTTTTTCGAAGCCCCGTATAAACCCCTGCTTTTTGGAAATGGCAAAAACAAAAATTCCGGAAAAAAATTGGGTTTTTTGAATTCTAAAAGTTTGGAACAAACTCTGCAGTAATTTTTGATGAAGTTGAGCGAGTTTTTTTTTTTTCCATCTTCTTTTTTTGGGGTCCATCGGCCCCGCGGGAGCGTTTTAAAAAGACACAAGGTTTTGACTCGTAGTTTAACTGAGGGAATTCTGTATCGCAAGGCACTCTCCCACAGGTTACCTTACCCCTCCCGTACACTTCGATCCCCGTTCTTTTTCATCCCCTTCGCTTAGTTAACCTTTCTGGTTTCCCGTTTTCCCCGTTTATCTTTACACCAGCCGCGCGAAGAAGAATTCCCTGCATGGTATACGTACATCCTGTCTCTCGCTCTCACTTTCCTTCCTCATTATCCCCTGTCTTTGGGGTTCACTACATCGCCTCTCGAAATAACGCTAGAAACCGGGGTTCCCTTTCTCTTCTCTCCTGTCTGCTTTACTTCCTTTCAACAGAACTACGCATTTCTTCTGTCTTCGGGTTCACCGCTTCTCAGCCCTTCTCTTGTCTACCATGCAGGGTCAAAACCTTGTGTCTTTTTGAAAATGGCAAAAAAAAAATTTCTGGAAAAAAATTGGGTTTTTTGAATTTTAAAAGTTTGGAACAAACTCTGCAGTAATTTTTGAGGAAGTTGAGCAAAAATTTTTTTTTCCAAAAAAATTTTTAGGGCTCCATCGGCCCCGCGGGAGCGTTTTAAAAAGACACAAGGTTTTGACCCTGCATGCTACACCCTCCTGCCTTCAGGGTTCACTTTATCTTCTGTCTTCGAGGTTCACTTCCTCTCTCCTGTCTTCGGGTACTGCACTTTCTCTTGTCTACACCCTCATGCCTTCGGAGTTCACTTTCTCTTCTGTCTTCGAGGTTCACCGTCTCGATCCGATCTTCAGCTCTCCTGTCTTCGTTGTCTCGTGTCTTCTGGTTTCCTGCCATCCAGGCTCTTGGACAGGCACTCGACCTTTTTGGGGACAGGGAACTAGCCATGCCCCGACCACCCACCGCAGAGACAGATGCAAATTATGCCTGCGCCGCAGGCGCGAAAATTTTTGAACAGTCACACAAAAGCAAACGCTTGTTTCCGATAGAGGAGGATGTTCTTGTTAAAAAGTACCTCTGACTGGTCCCAGTTTGCGATCGATGGACTGTGGGCAGGGCTTACTTACGGCTTCAAACCTGATTGGACAATAGTAATTGAACTGACCGGTCGCTGCGTGTTCTTCTCGCCGAGCCCTTTTCTGTCCACAGCATGGCCAGTGACTTGTTGCTTTGGTCCTATAATTTGTGGTCAGATGGTGGAAGAGGGCAGTACTCATGGCGTTCATGGCGGGCAAGGGCACTTCACAAAGGCAGAACACACGGCCTCTGGATACAGCGACGACAACTTTCCTAGCCTGTGGAGCTACCACGAACTTCGCAGCATAGTCTGTAAAGGTCGGAGAGGCTGAATCAGGCTTGATCCGAGCCAGTTCGACGAGCACACGCGGGAGCTCTTTAATGTGCGTACTCTGCCGACCCTCCTCGACCCTCCGCAACCCCCCTCGACCCTCCGCCGATTCTCCGCAACCGCCGGCCCTCCCTCCCATGCACACCCGGAGCCCCACCCATAGTTCATGTGTGTACTGGAGGACACCTTGACACAAGATCCGGACACGAATTTATATATATTATATATATATATATTTTTTTACCGGCTGGATTTTTTTTGTCCCTGCCGCTGAACAGCTACAATGAGGACCAGGGACAATAAGGGAGCTTTTTGTCCCTCCAGGGACAAAAAGTTTTTTTTTGTCCCTGGAGACATTTTCATAGCAACACCTACAGGATTAAAGGAAACAAGACCACAAAATGCCGAAGGTGAAGAAAGAAGGAGTCAGCGACTCCAGTCCCGAAAGCTCTGAAGGCGAAAGCAGCGACAGCGCTCTGCCGCAGAAGTCCAGGCAACGTTACACGTTGGTGTGGAGGGACTTCATAGCATGCAGGGTCAAAACCTTGTGTCTTTTTAAAACGCTCCCGCGGGGCCGATGGAGCCCTAAAATTTTTTTTTGAAAAAAAAAATTTTGCTCAACTTCCTCAAAAATTACTGCAGAGTTTGTTCCAAACTTTTAAAATTCAAAAAACCCATTTTTTTTCCGGAAATTTTTTTTTGGCCATTTCCAAAAAGACACAAGGTTTTGACCCTGCATGATAGACTACATTCAAGTTCACTGCAAGTACCCAAAGCCCCTCTCGGGAAAGCCATCCAAGAAGCAGCCGACGGAGGCACAGTACACAACCTTCTTCAAGCACCTGGTAGACGACCGCAGCTTCAAGCCTTCAACCATGTGGTCAATCTACAGCATGCTGAATGCAAAGCACACCTCAGAATTCGGCGTCACTCTGAAAGACAAGCAGTAAGAGTCCTTTTTACCTCTCTTGTTTCCCCTGTTCCTTCTCAGAGTGAGACTGAGAAGCGAGGTGTTCATGAACACCGCCCTTTCTTAGCACAACCCTTTTAGCATGTTGTCTTGTGGTGAGGAATGCTCATTCCGTTTTCTTTTGCTCCTGGGCCTCATTGCAGCTGTTCAGCGGCAGGCAAAAAAAATCCAGCCGGTAAAAAAATTACGTTGTACCGGTCAAGGGGCCTTTTTGTCCCTCGGGCAAGTTTTTTTCACTCGACTCGCCCTCGGGCTTCGCCCTCGGGCTCGTCTCGTAAAAAAAACTTGTCCTCAGGACAAAAAGGCCCCTTATTTACCGGTAAAAAATAGCTATTTGAGGACTAAGCTTATCGGAAGCACTTAAGTCGGGAAAATATATATCGGAACTGCTTCCGTTATATATTTTTCTGCTTCCGTTATATATTTTCTGCTTCCGTTATATATTTTCAAGCTTCCGTTATATATTTTTCCCAGCTTCCGTTATATATTTTCCAGCTTCCGTTATATATTTTCCAGCTTCCGTTATATATTTTCCAGCTTCCGTTATATATTTTCCAGCTCCCGTTATATATTTTCCAGCTTCCGTTATATATTTTCCAGCTTCCGCTATATATTTTCCAGCTTCCGTTATATATTTTCCAGCTTCCGTTATCATGCAGGGTCAAAACCTTGTGTCTTTTTGAAAATGGCAAAAAAAAAATTTCTGGAAAAAAAAATGGGTTTTTTGAGTTTTAAAAGTTTGGAACAAACTCTGCAGTAATTTTTGAGGAAGTTGAGCAAAAAAAAAATTTTCCAACTTTTTTTTTTGGGGTCCATCGGCTCCGCGGGAGCGTTTTAAAAAGACACAAGGTTCTGACCCTGCATGTTATATATTTTCCAGCTTCCGCTATATATTTTCCAGCTTCCGTTATATATTTTCCAGCTTCCGCTAAATATTTTCCAGCTTCCGTTATATATGCTATGTTCTGATAAATATTGGAGTGTTTCCATAAGTCACCACACAGAAATGCAGGCCCAAAGTCACCGGAGAAAGCCTAACTAGATAACGAAGAAAGCCTAACTAGAGAAACAAAAGAGGAACAGCAACAGGATGGAAAGGCAACGAGACGCATCTGGAAACCCCCGACAGCAAAATCAGCAGCAGCTTCCGCACCAGCTGCAACTTCCGCAGTTTCAGCACCCGCAGCAGTTTCAGCACCAGCAGCAACTTCCGCATCAGCATCACCAGGCACCGAACCACCCGCAGCAGTTCCAGCACCAGCAGCAACTTCCGCACCAGCTTCACCAGGCACAGTACCACCCGCAGCAGTTTCAGCACCCGCAGCAGTTTCAGCACCCGCAGCACCACCAGCCGCACCAGCACCAGCAGCAGCAGCTTCAGCACCAGCAGCATTTTCAGCCCCAGACTGTGCAGTACCAGCACAGTCCGTACTCCTACCCGGCGGGTTATCCGGGTTACTACAACCCAGTGCCCTCCTACGGTCCGGGTGCCTATATGGACGCAACATACAACCCGCATCCAGACGCACCGCGAGGCGCAGCCTCTGGGCACGTGCGAGCAGCACAGCATCAGGCCGCACCACGGGCAGAAAGAGCAGCCCCACCAGCGGCCAGGGAGGTGCAGGCGCAGCATCGGGACGCACCACGAGCAGAAGAAGCAGCCCCACCAGCTGCCGGGCTGCAAGCACAGCATCGGGACGCACCGCAAGCAGAAGGAGCAGCCCAGGGCAGCAGGTCGCAGCAGCGGAAGCAGAAGACGTGACGATGGGCGGGGTGAAAAGTGGGAAGACTGCAGGGGGCTCTCCTCAGCCACGCGAGCAAAACAGGGAGATTCTTTAAGAAGGTCTTCTCTAGCGAAGTTCGAGGTCAATGGAAGGTGAGGTGTTGGGATGCGCCTTCCTGGCCCTCGCCAGCTCAAAGAGGGCTCTTGCCGGGGCTCTACCCCAGATCTTCTTGGATGGAACCGCGCTGCATGGTGGTTTCGGGGGTGTGGCCTTAGTGGCCTGCTGCAAGGACGCCCACCGGAACATCGTTCCGTTGTGTGCCTGGTAAAGCTGATGCGGAAGTTGCTGCTGGTGCTGGAACTGCTGCGGGTGGTTCGGTGCCTGGTGATGCTGATGCGGAAGTTGCTGCTGGTGCTGAAACTGCTGCTGCGGAAGTTGCAGCTGGTGCGGAAGCTGCTGCTGATTTTGCTGTCGGGGGTTTCCAGATGCGTCTCGTTGCCTTTCCATCTTGTTGCTGTTCCTCTTTTGTTTCTCTAGTTAGGCTTTCTTCGTTATCTAGTTAGGCTTTCTCCGGTGACTTTGGGCCTGCATTTCTGTGTGGTGACTTATGGAAACACTCCAATCTTTATCAGAACAAAGCATATATACCGGAAGCTGGAAAATATATAACGGAAGCTGGAAAATATATAGCGGAAGCTGGAAAATATATAACGGAAGCTGGAAAATATATAACGGAAGCTGGAAAATATATAACGGAAGCTGGAAAATATATAGCGGAAGCTGGAAAATATATAACGGAAGCTGGAAAATATATAACGGAAGCTGGAAAATATATAACGGAAGCAGAAAAAATATATAACGGAAGCTGGGAAAAATATATAACGGAAGCAGCTTCCGTTATATATTTTCCCGACTTAAGTGCTTCCCTTATGGTTAAGTCCGTATATTTTTTTTTGCGCATTTGAGGTGTGCAAAAGACCCCCTGTATTATCCTATGCATTTGTATTATCCTATACTCCAATTTTTTCCCCCCCGTGCTGCACAGGTTATTAGCTTCGTTTCTGCCTTGATTTCTCGACCAACTTTCTGAGACCGAGAAGCTTTTCTCCAGGGGAGCGCCAGAATCTTTCAAGGGGGGTCCGGGGGGCCTGCCCCCCGGCGAACGGTACGGTACAGGTGGAGAAGGTTTGCACTTCTCAGTTGGTTTGTCACAACAAACACTGCACATTCCTGAAGGCAACAGCCCATTTCAAATTCAACCACCACACAATACTGTGTGCTGGTAAATCATTGCCACGAGTAGATGCAGACCAGAGATCACATGGAACAAGGCACTTGTGTCGACTCGGAGAGAATCTGTCAAGAAATCCGGGGCTGCTTCTGAGCCTCGACTCTCTTTCTGGCTCCAGCCCCCAACTTCTACCCGCCAGCCCACCATGCCCAGCAGAGGGTAGACCGTGATGCGGTGCTTTGGCTACACGATACCACCAATGGGAAAAAGGTGAGGAATTCCTCATGAGGAATTCCTCACCCTCTTTTTTCGAGCCTCTTTTTTTTTGAGGAATTCCTCGCACTTTTTCGTTAGCGGGAGCACTGGGTCCATCGGCCCCGCGGGAGCGTTTTAAAAAGACACAAGGTTCTGACCCTGCATGGTATCTTTGCCTCAAATGATCCCAATCCAAACTTTTGCCCAAATCTTGAGTCCAAAACCCAATTTGAACCAAATTTTTGACCCAAAATTTCGACCCAAAAATCTGACCCAAAAGCTTGACATCTTGGCCGAAGTCAAAGTTAGTGGCGACCACTGAAAAATCAGACAAAAGGCTGATTGGATGAGCTGAAGCAGCACGCCGAGAAGCAACATGTGCGAGGTGTTTCTACTAGGCTTCTGAATAATTGGCAGACCACGACAGTAAAGCGGACACTCCAAGCGAGGTTTTGCGTTGAACTGTTGTTGACGACAGCGGTGCCGCAGACATTAGTGATGACTCTGGCAATTCTGATGCGACACGACTCGACACAAGCTGTGGGCACAAACACGACGAAGGCGCCAAAAGTGCGATGCACCCGCATTCCGGAGCAGCAGGTGCGTGACCGCAGACATTAGTGATGACTCTGGCAATTCTGATGCGACACGACCCGACACAAGCTGTGGGCACAAACACGACGAAGGCGCAAAAATGAGATGCACCCGCATCCCGGGTGCGTGAGCCAGAACCGCTATGCTACAGATTTTTGCAAGCTCCGACATGAAATCTCCCGAAAATCGTTCTTGATTTCCCTTTCCTTCAGATCACATAGATGCCCGGATATATCAGGATACCGGCGGGTGCATTTGAAAGTCGCACCAGGTAGCATGCCATGCAACCATATCAAAGTTCTCCAGGTCACTGTCGTCCGAGCCTGACAGCTCACGACGTCCGAACGGAAGCCAACTCTGTCACGCCTGTAGCTGCTGGATGGATGCGGTTCACATTTCAGTTGAGGTTCTGCAGATACCTCCAGAATAGCACGCCGGCCTAAGAAATGCCCCCATGAGGAATTTAAGGGATGGGTACCTGGTATACTACCCAATATACCCACCCGGGGGCATCTATGGAGGCTTCTATACACTACTTAACCCTCACGGCTCTCCTGTTCTCGGTGATTGACACCCGACCTCAGCACTGCATAGTTTGAAGACTATTCTGTTGCCATATCGCGGCAGGTACTGCGTGAAGCGTCGACAAATGCCTGAAAGAGCTAGCAGCGACTCGGTGGGAGATGCAAGCAGTGGCTTATATATGGGTCTGGTGCTCGGACCAAGTCCGAGCCAGTGGCTTATATATGGGTCTGGTGCTCGGACCAAGTCCGAGCAACCAAAAAAAAAAAAAGGACAGAATGCCCCGGCTGAGGGGCCCAGTAGTAGTGCTACAGTACAGCAGTCACACTAGCAGTACACAGCACCGGTTACTGCACCTTTGGATCATCGTTGAAGCAACGTACAGCCTCAATTTCGGAACCTGCGACTGGCCCAATAGCTTGAAAAAATTTTCGGCGCCTGCGGCGCTGGTATTTCTGGCTTGTGTATTGTTTCATGACGTGTTGCCAAGAAAGCGAAGACCGCGGCTGTCCGCCCTGCTGTTGCAGATTACTGCCAAGTGTTCTTGAATGATCCCGGCACACTGCTAGAGTACCCCAACACTCGCTTTCTTCGCATGGCTCTTTTGCTTCCGAAGGTGATGGACAGTAGTGCCAACCACAAAAAGGTGCACCCTGTCGGATACATAAACGTGCAGTTGTGCCGCAACTGGGATTTTTAGTAACTCCGAGCAACTTGTGGACAGTTACGTGGGAGGAATTTTTATATATAAGGCCCTGGTCCGAGCAACGAAAAAAAAAAAAGTAGACTAGTTGTCGTCGGAAAAAAAAAAAAAAAAGTACAGAATGCCCCGGCTGAGGGGCCCAGTAGTAGTGCTACAGTACAGCAGTCACACTAGCAGTGCACAGCACCGGTTACTGCACCTTTGGATAAGCAACGTACAGCCTCAATTTTGGAACCTGCGACTGGCCCAATAGCTTGAAAAATTTTCCGCGCCTGCGGCGCTGGTATTTCTGGCTGTTTCATGACGTGTTGCCAAGAAAGCGAAGACCGTGGCTGTCCGCCGAGATTACCCCCTCAGGTGACACCACTTTATCTTTAGCCATACTTCATAATTCTTCGCATGGCTCTTTTGCTTCCCGAAGGACAGTCTCTGTGGTGGACAGTAGTGACAACCACAAAAGAGGTACACCCTGTCGGGTACATAAACGTGCAGTTGTGCCGCAACTGGGATTGTTAGTAACTCCGAGCAATTTATGGACAGTTACGTGGGGGGAGTTTTTATATATAAGGCCCTGGATGCAAGCCGCCAAAAATTAAAAATGGACACCCCCCCCATACGGCCCAACCCCCGAACACCAAGAGAGGTACAGTTTGGAAGGGACTGCATGTCAAAGCAGGAAAAGGCATGTGGAAACGCTCAGAACCGATAAAGAACAAAAAAAGTCGTAACCCAACACAGGACGAGAAGGAAGGAGCAGCACCACCAGAACCGAGAAAGAACAAAAAAAGAAGAATACAACGCACCAAACCCACCACCCTCCCCAACCCGGGCTTCCTTTTTACCCCTGCAAACCCGTGAATAGGTGCTACGGGAGTATCTGGCAACCGCTGCTTAACAGTGCTCACGTGGGCGGTGTCTTCGGACAGCACCTCGTGATGTTCGCATCACAAAACAAAGAAGACAGTGAAATGGTCGTTACCTGGTCGGGTTTCGCTCGCGACCGTTTCCTGAACAATCCTTCACTAAATCCGCGGTTAAATAACCTGGCCTCAGTGGTGCAAGCACCACGCGCTCTTCAAACCCAAGAAACATTTTCCCCCCCGGTAAAAACCCGGCAAGAACCCGGCAGAAACCCGGCAGGACCCCGGCAGAACTTGGTTTGGATCACACCAAATAATATACGAAAATCTGTACAATAAAAATACAATAAAATACAATAAACGATTCGTATCACAACCGTGTAATTTAACTCTAATAAAACTTGTGGCGGACAACGGCGTGGCACAGTCGTCAGTGGACGACGTTCCTGACCTACTAGGTGGGAGGTTCGCTTCCCGCCGGCGGACTTATTTCCGGGTCCGAACTCAGCATCAAAGTTCCGGAGGGGCCCACTCCCCGGCCCGGGTCCCGAACTTGCCATCATGCCGAGCTCCCCGAACTGCCACCAAACACCGAGCTTGGCATCAGGGTTCAACGGGGCGGAAAGGTTCGCGTTGCACAAACGCCGGACTGGGCAAAAAGGTTCGGGTTTGTACAAAAGCGGACTGGGCAAAAAGGTTCGGGGTTTCACAAACGCCGGACTGAACAACAGGTTTTCTCTAGACTCGTTGAGGGTTGTCCTAACACCCATGTACTTGACCCAAAAATGTCCGGTCATAAGTGACCGGTCAGTTTTAATCTATGGATTCTTTAAGTCATATACGACCGGTCGTTTTCTTAGTGCGACATTGCAATCAGAAAATACCGCAGCTGTGTACACTCGAAATTGAAAAGGAAAATAAAATGACGTTGGCGAATGTGCCGAGCTCTCACGGCAGCGCTGGAAGCATGGTGGGGGGCCAACCGACGGGAGGGAGTGCGTGGCTCACAGGTGGCCGCCCCTTCATACCAGCAATGGACGAAAACGTAGCCCGCATCGGTGGTAGGCGCAGAAATGTATCTCCAGCCAAACAAAGCAGCGTCCTTCCGTTTTTGAAGGGCGTAAGTGTACGTGAAAAGAGAGAGTCAATGCTTACGGCCGGCCCCAGGGGCTCCGTGGCGGCATCGCTCTACAAACAGATGCGGCACACGGAAAACGTCCGGCTCGCATCCAGAAGAGGGACGCCACCATCGGTCTTTCCTGTGCCGCCCACAGCTCCGCGCCCAAGCTACATCCCCAAAGAAACGTCCCGTACCGCAGGCTTCGCAACCTCCTACGCGACTCAGTGCTTCTCCATTCAGAATCTGAACTTGCGGGGGCTTCGGTGAAGCTTCCTTCGACAGCCTACTTTATTATTGCGCTTCTCGATCTCGAAGGAGGAAATCCTGTGTCATTGACGGTGTTGCTGCGGAGATCCTCACCCGGTTTGCCAAATGATAACTTCTTGGTACCGACGCTGTATCCCAAAGCACGATTTCTATCTATACTTGAGAACGCGCCGGTCAACCAAGAAGCAAATCTACCGCGCACCAACGAACCTTTGCAAGACTCTGCCCCGTGTACACTGTTACTGTCGTTCCCGCCTATCCTTGAATGCCAATCTCCTTCCAGTCACACGGGGCGCCCACACAGTGAGGGGCTTGACCGGTGACCGGGGCTCAGCCCCGGAGAGCCGCGGCAGCTCCGCGGGGCCAAGGCTCCGGGGTTGGGAACGGATCTACAGTATCATCTGCTGGCCCGGGGCCAGCCTCCACACTGGCCCAAGACGTATGGGCAAAGCGGTGGAGTCGCCGGAGAATTACTAAACCTAGTCCACGGATATGATTTGCTTCACGGGTATTATTTGCTCTTGCAAATGGTTTCACCTGTTATTTACTTCCCGCGTATTATTTACTTATTTTATAATTTCTCGCGTGGGCTGCAAACTAAAGCATCAAGGCGTGGCGCGCCTCGGGGCGTTGGCGCTCGCGCTGAACACAAGCTCGCCGAGACGGTCAGCCACCGGCAGAGCGGACGGGGTTTTGGCACTGTGCTTCCTCCGACTCAAGTCTTGCAAGCTGTGGTGTTGACCGTCACGTTCCTGGACCATGTCGCTGATGTGGTCGCTGTCGTCCTGCTCCAGAACAACCACCTCCTCTATTTCGGCCTTCACGTTGGCCTGTGGCATCGATGTCCATGTGGGGGTATGGGTCCTTGCACGGGTGGTTAGTGACTAGTACCGACCGATTTTCCAGTTCGGTTATTATTTCATACTTCGCAGTCGGTCGAGATTTCCGGGGTCCGCCGCCTGTCTGACATTTCTCGTACTTTTCTCGTACTTTTTAGTACTAACAATCTTGCGGGTTGCCCTTCATTGTAATGTGCAGGCTAAAAAGAGTAGGCAGCGTGTTTTGGTGGTTGATCAGAATTCCTCACAATTTACGCTAAATACAAGTGGGAAAACGATCACCCGGCACGCACAAACAACTTTTCGTACTTTTTGAAAAAGTACGAAAAAAGTCAGACAGCCGTCTTACTCGGATCGAGTCAGAAAAAAGTACGAGAACAGTACGAAAAAAGTACGAAAAAAGTCAGACGGGATTTCCGTTGCGTATTCCTGGACATGGACTGTGAAGGTTCGCCAGGGTTCGCCGGCGAGCTCGCCAAAGATACATGAGCGTTGGCGAAATTTAGCGAGCTCTGGCGAACTAAGCCAAAGAACGTTGAGAGTTAAGAACGTTGAGAGTTTGTCGGCAAGCTCCCGCCACAGACGGCTCCTAATGGTGAGCACCGAAGAAATTCCCGTGTAGTGTCGCGTGTGGTCGACTACTCGTTACAGTGGTCGCCTTTGGGGACGCGCCCGGCGGGATACCCACCTCTCGAGGGCACGGAGTTACCGCGTGACGACACGAAACCGCAAGAGGGGACAGCGCCCAGCACCGCTGTCCCGGTGACCCACCGACGGTCGGGCCACGACCACCACTACACAGCGATATCCGCAGTTTTCAACAAAATGGGGAGAGTAGCTGCAGGCTTACCATTCCCGTGTTATTGAACAAGCTGCACCACAGCCTTCGGGCGGTAGACAGCTCACTGGGTTTGTGGGTGTTCGTTGTGGATCCAGTGTGTCTCTCGGGGCTGAGTGTGCAACCACATCTGTTCACTTCGTACATGGGTCGAAGTTGCGGCGTGACACAAGCGGTGCACTGCGCTTTTGAGCCCGCTGTAGCAGCTCGCATCACGAATTTACTACTCATTTCAGAGCTCCGGACTCGACTGAGCTCAGACTCAGAGTCAGAGCGTCATCGGTGGGTGGTGCTTTACGCGAACTCTCTGCCCAAAATAGGTTGCGCCTTCCCAGGGAACAGCGCACACCGGTGGCGGAGGTCGCCTGAACCACTGCGAAACAAGCTTACGAGGGATCAATCCCTTGTACGCAGCCTTCTGTTAGAGTTTGGGAGGAGGCGGGGGTTACTACTAGTCACTCTGGCAGCAACAAAAGCCCAAACCCAGCAGGAGCAAAGAATGTCAGTCTCACCTTCCTCTTTCTTTACCACTTGTAGCGGCGGCCCAGCCACAAGTTAGGCTGACGCGTGATAAGAACTTTAGCACCGCTTGAATTTTAGTTTCTTGGCAACACCGAGAAACTTGCCCCCTTTTAGCTATTTGCATTGTTGAAGACATGACCTTCAGTTCTCTTGAAGCTGAAAGAGCACATTCAAGCTCTGCTCTGTACACTCTCCGTCGTTGTGTCGTTGAACATGTTTGGACCGCTCTCTTGCTACGCCGCATGAACAAGGTAATGTTGCCACAGATCTTGTCGTTTCACGTATTGTGATCTCCTTCAAGCCATTTCTTCGTGTATTGAGAGGTTGAGCCGTGACTCCAAGCGGTAGGATGACGCGGATAGTCCCGTACTGTGTCCAGTGAGATGATTATGCTAACTATGGGCATTGTGTGGCCGAGTGAAATATCCATTTTTTCCAAAACGGCAAGCTGTCCCCACATCTGTTATACTCGTCAGCTCAGCCAAAGTAGTCCTCGGGACACTCCTCCTGTGCTACTTCGGGACGCCAGAATCTGCACGCTGCAACCATAGAGTATGGGAACTCATCAATGCGTGCAGGTAGTTCGGAAGCAATGCTATCGATGCAGGGGCATTTGGACGAAAAGGGAGGGTGATGCTGCTGACCAAAAGGCACGAGACCACTGTACCGAAGGGGGGGAGTGAAGAACCGAAGTTTTCCACAAACGAAGTAATGTCGGCTTTTTCCTGCAATTGACAACGGGGTGTGGGTGACCCTTGCTCAACCTGTTTTCGATGACGATGATGTGGCCGTGGTCGTTGCAGGTTGTGGGGCGATGTATTCTGCGCAGGACTCCTGGAACGTGTGCAAAGGGTTCTGACGCGGCCCGGCATCTGCCTGAAGACGAAACACGGGCCCAGAGAGTGGACAAGGCGACTCGGAAGTTCATCTCGCTTGGAAATCTTCCTGGCGATGGCTTGGCACAGCCCTGGAGCAAAAAAAGCAGCAAACCACAAAAAACAGCAAAAAGCAGTGCTCGCGCTAAGAAAAAAGCCGGTTATTACACGGTTGTGATACGAATCGTTTATTGTATTTTCACGGTTGGCATGTAATAATTATTATTAGATTCGATTAGATTTTATTAGATATTATTAGCCTGATTATTACGTATTATTAGATCTAATAATGGGTAATAACTAATAATTTCTAATAATTTCTAATAAAATCTAATAATTACTAATAATTTCTAATAATCTAATAATCGCCTGTAGAGAGTCCCCAGGATGTGGGAGGATCCAGGGAAGACTACTCAGTCGGACTAGGATCTTGGCAATGAAGCCGCGAAAATGGAGGGAACCCAGAAATCAAAGTAGCTACACCCAAATCTCAGACGTGTACTCAGTGAAAATATCTGATATAGCTCTCGGTGAAAATCTCAGATTCAGCTTTCGGTGAAGATCTACAGATTGTTCCTCTAATCTCAGATTATGCACTCAGCCCAAAACTCACAAGCGAGTTCAAAGTCTGCGAGTTTGTGAGCTCTATCAGATAGAGTTAGACCCCCATTCTGCCCTAAGAATACGGGTTCTGGCGGGTAGAGGTCGCATACCCCACGTGCCACATCATCGTCCTCTGCCAGGATGTTGCCTCAAACCTCTCCTACCTCTTTTGGCATCCTTCCATTTCGACTTAGCAACAAACGGAATTGCGAACGGGGTGAAAGGAATGGGTTGGACGCACGAACACCCACTGTGACGATCACCTTCCACTCCTAGGGGCACTTTTGCTGTGAGAATGCATGGGAAAGTCAGGTAATAATGGATTATTACCTGGTAATAATATCTAATAATGGGTAATAATTTCTAATAATCAGGTAATAATATCTAATAATTTCAGGAACCAGGTAATAATATCTAGTAATTTCTAATAAAATCTAATAATTTGGGGCGGATTTCGGAAATCTAATAATAGGTAATAATCGTGATTATCTGCCAACCGTGATTATTGTACAGTATTGTATACAATAATATACGAAAATCTGTACAATAAAAATACAATAAAATACACGGTTGGCAGATAATCACGATTATTACCTATTATTAGATTTCCGAAATCCGCCCCAAATTATTAGATTTTATTAGAAATTACTAGATATTATTACCTGGTTCCTGAAATTATTAGATATTATTACCTGATTATTAGAAATTATTACCCATTATTAGATATTATTACCAGGTAATAATCCATTATTACCTGACTTTCCCATGCATTCTCACAGCAAAAGTGCCCCTAGGAGTGGAAGGTGATCGTCACGGTGGGTGTTCGTGCGTCCAAACCATTCCTTTCACCCCGTTCGCAATTCCGTTTGTTGCTAAGTCGAAATGGAAGGATGCCAAAAGAGGTAGGAGAGGTTTGAGGCAAGATCCTGGCAGAGGACGATGATGTGGCACGTGGGGTATGCGACCTCTACCCGCCAGAACCCGTATTCTTAGGGCAGAATGGGGGTCTAACTCCATCTGGGAAACCTTCTTTTGAGCACGAATCCCGTTCGCTGGGCATACAGTCCGTTGCATGTGGCCTTTGATGATCGGCATTCGCTGGAACCCGACCGAAGCAGACAATAAGATCCCGTGTCATTTCACGTTCATCTGCACGCGGAATGTACGGCCTGCTTGTGATCTTCTGCCGGTTTCTTCGGACTGTCTTCTGCAAGCACCATAGTCACGTCCTGCCTTTTTCACCGCGGCTTACCTACAACCGCTTTGATGAAGCGCTGGGACTTGCGTGATTAAGTACATTATGGGGCGAACATTTAATACAATACCATTGCTTAATAACACCTTGGCGTCACCGCTTGGCTTGCACTGCCAGGCACCCAGTCTCTTGCCTGGCATGGATTCTGGTGTTGTTTTCGTGTTTCTTTCTTCTTTGCGTTCGTCGCCATTGAGCATCGCGTCCGGGACCGTTGTGATGTTGCTTCTGGCCGGGCGCCGGGTTTTCGCTACAATCGCAGATTTCGAACTCGCATGTGAGTTTTGGGCTGAGTG